>JAHDVE020009731.1:0-210979 GCA_022606495.2 Halesus radiatus | reverse complement strand
AAGCCATGGGTCCATAGTTCATCGGGAATAAAACAATATTTTACTTTTTTGGCCTTTTATCCACTTATCCTTATTGTCCTCTTTTAAAAAAATTGATGTCTCAAGATACGATAAAAACATCTCATTCCAACAAAAGCGTTAAGATACGTCTTAGCTGGGGGTCGAAATAATACTAGCAGCCATTTTTTTTAATACGTATTGGCAGTGGCGTGTGCGGAGTTTTGAATCGGGGTAGGCAGAATGAAAACAGAATTAATTATTATTTTCTTAATATATATATATATATAGAGATCCCCTCTCGTACTATGTTGATCAGGCGCGACGGTACGCCAGGAATTTGTTGATCCGGAGGAATTTGTTGATCCACCCTAATTTGTTGATCCAATACCAAATCAGGCATATAAACGTTGATCCAAAAGATCAACTTTCGTCACATAGATTTTTGCTGTAAACCACGCCCATTTTTCCATCACATATACATTTTACACTTTTTCCCTTTGTTGATCCGATTTGAATGAACCAATCAGGGCGCTGTGTTTATCAAAGGCGTGCACGTGGTTCTTCACTGTGCTCATTTGTTGATACGATTTAAATGAACCAATCGGAGTGCTTTGTTATCAACTGGTTCTTAACGAGTATAGGTACCGCCGCCCGGAACGATTCGTTGAATTAATACTACCTTGACGATTTTTTTGCGAATAACGCACAAGAGTCCCAACTGCTTCTAACTTGAGAGATTCAATTTCGGAGGCAGGCGTAGACACCGCCACCCGGAAACCATTTAATGGATAACCAACACCTCTGCCATAGGTCACCTCAAGTGGTTCGTTACATTTAGTGACTTAGCAGGTGTGCCCGGGTTCTTGCGGGTGAGGTTTGTTCAGGTCTTAACAGTAGAGTATTTATGAAATGATGTATGATTTTTCTATGTGAATACTGCACAAGAGTCCCAATCGGACAAGAGTCCCAATCGGACAAGAGTCCCGACTGCACAAGAGTCCCAACTGCTTTCAACCTGGTAGATTCGATCTAGGAGGCAGGTGTAGGTACCGCTGCCCGGGAACCATTTAATAGATAACCACATCTCTGTCATAGGTCTCACCAAGTGGTTAGATTCGTTTGGTGAATTAGCAGGGGTGCCCGGGTCCATGAGGGTTAAGTTTTTGCACGTCTTAACAGTAGAGTTTGTATGAAATGATATATGATTTTTTCTATGAGAATTCCGCACAAAAGTCCCAACTCCATAAGAGTCCCAACTGCACAAGAGTCCCAACTGCTTTCAAACTGGTAGATTCGATCTAGGAGGCAGGTGTAGGTACCGCTGCCCCGGGAACTATTTAATAGATAACCACACTTCTGTCATAGGTCTCACCAAATGGTTATATTCGTTTGGTGAATTAGCAGGGGTGCCCGGGTTCATGAGGGTTAAGTTTTTGCACGTCTTAACAGTAGAGTTTGTATGAAATGATATATGATTTTTCTATGAGAATTCCGCACAAAAGTCCCAACTGCACAAGAGTCCTGACTGCACAAGAGTCCCAACTGCTTTCAACCTGGTAGATTCGATCTAGGAGGCAGGTGTAGGTACCGCTGCCCGGGAACCATTTAATAGATAACCACACCTCTGTCACAGGTCTCACCAATTGGTTAGATTCGTTTGGTGAATTAGCAGGGGTGCCCGGGTTCATGAGGCTTAAGTTTTTGCACGTCTTAACAGTAGAGTTTGTATGAAATGATATATGATTTTTCTATGAGAATTCCGCACAAAAGTCCCAACTGCACAAGAGTCCCGACTGCACAAGAGCCCCAACTGCTTTCAACCTGGTAGATTCGATCTAGGAGGCAGGTGTAGGTACCGCTGCCCGAGAACCATTTAATAGATAACCACACCTCTGTCATAGGTCTCACCAAGTGGTTAGATTCGTTTGGTGAATTAGCAGGGGTGCCCGGGTTCATGAGGCTTAAATTTTTGCACGTCTTAACAGTAGAGTTTGTATGAAATGAAATATGATTTTTCTATGAGAATTTCGCACAAAAGTCCCAACTGCACAAGAGTCCCGACTACACAAGAGTCCCAACTGCTTTCAACCTGGTAGATTCGATCTAGGAGGCAGGTGTAGGTACCGCTGCCCAGGAACCATTTAATAGATAACCACACCTTTGTCATAGGTCTCACCATGTGGTTAGATTAGTTTGGTGAATTAGCAGGGGTTCACGGGTCATGGGGGGTGAGATTTGTCCAGGTGTTAACAGTAGATTATGTATGAAATGATAAATGATTTTTGTATATGAATACCGCATAAGAGTTCAGACCGCACAAGAGTCCCAACAGCCTTCAACCTGGGCGATTTAATTTGGGATGCAGGTGTAGGTACCGCCGTCCCGGATTTAATGGAAGAGCAACCCCCCTACCATAGGTCACCCCAAGTGGTTCGCTACGTTTGGTGACATAACAAGGGTGTCCTGGTTTATGGAGGGTGAGGTTTTTCCAAGTCTTAAGAGGAACGGCTGCGCTGCCTGTTTCATACATAACTTAATTTTGGATTTAAGGCCAAAATACCCATCGAAACTGAATGATGTATTTTTTTTTTTAATTAAAGTTTTAGTATATTATAATAAAACAAATATAAAACTTTTTTCCACTTTAATTTATATTTGACCGTAACCGGGTTTCAGCTCGTTAGGGCCATCTTCAGACTGGTCTTAACGAGCTGAAACCCGGTTACGGTCAAATAAAAATTAAAGTGGAAAAAAGTTTTATATTTGTTTTATTATAATACACTATAATGGAATTCCACCATGTATTAACAGTTTCAAAAATAGAAATATTAAAAAGTTTTAGTAAATATCTAGTATGGATGATAAGTATTATATGTATTTTTGTTTTAAATTATGAAGAATATGCCATGAGAAAAAACAAATTTTCACAATTTTAGAGGCAACTTTGAAAATTATTAGCGGGTTTATTGTTTTTTTTTTAAATTATTATATTTGCTATGTAAACACGATTACGTAAATAAAATTATAAAAACAATACGTTTAAAAAAAAACGTTTTTCGGGTCGATATTTTACATCATATGTACGGCAACTTTGTGTTCCAACATAAATTGGTCGGTTTTAATTTAATGTAATGTCCACCATAATGCTTATTTAATTTTTTTTTAATATTATATTTCAGTGTATTTTAAGAACACGGGGCAAAACTTTTTTTTGAATCACCGCTAGACCACAAATAATTGTTTAAGTGCCTCTAAAATGGCAAATAATCAATTCCTTTAATGGCCTCTAATCAAATAAAATTGCTTAAATGGATTTTACTGTGTTTTGTGACTAGATCTGAATATCCAGGTACTTCCTCACATTCCTTTACCCATCTTCTTTCCATTCCCTCTACCATCAGCCTCACAAAATACCCAATTTTGGGGTACAATAATCTTACTTGGTTGAGCGGTGCTCACAAGAATAAAAGTTAGTTAGGTGCGCTGTTATTTGTTTTCATTATTTAATGTTCAAACGACGAAACGGTTTTACTAAAATTTATAATAAAAATAAAACCGGGAAAAATACATTTAAAAAAAATGTATTTAAAAATATTATTATTAAACAGTGTTGGCGATAAACCGTTTTACTAAATTTTATAATATAATTAAAACTGTGGAAAAATATTTAAAAAGAAAACATTAATAAAATCGGCACAAGTTGGATTTGAACTGTAACCACCGTAACTAAACAATAATTTTGGCGACCGACTTAACCGCTCACCTAGTTGTCTGTTGGCGGAAATTGCTGATTTTAGCTATTTATAGTAATTAATTGTAATTTTTGTTAAAAATCATTGATTATAAATTTATTGTTTGAGCACTGTAAGACATATGATTTTTGTATAAAAATTGCTTGAAATGGCTTATGCCGTATTTTGTGACCAGATTTGAATAGCCAGGTACTTCCCCACCTTCCTCTAACCCATCTCCTTCTCATCCCCTCTGCCATCAGCCTCACAACATACCCCAATTTGGCATGACACAGTCTCGCTTGCTCCAGAAGGTTAGGAGCAGTTGTGCGGACCCTTGTGTGCTGCTCACATGAATATTAGTTTGTTAAGTATCGTTTAACTAACTTTAGCAAAAAATTTTTTTATCTTGTACACAATTTTGATTGTAGGGCTACAGAAATGTATTAAATATTAAAAAAAGGGAAACTCTAATGCAGGAATAATCGTAATGATTAGAATTACAAGTTGATAATAGCCTAAAAACAACATAATTTAAATAAAAGATTTTTTTAAAGTACATACTAATAAGATTGTTTTAAGTTTATCTAACTAGCAATCACACCGTGTCCCCAAAGGGGTGGGCAGAAAGGACGAACCGCCGAATAACTCGATCTTGGCACACACTTCTTGCTTTATTCACGTGCCATGACTTGGGCATCCTCAACTACTTCTATCATTTAATTTCACGTCATATATTATACTTTCAATACCTTTTCTTTCATTCACTCTACATACCCAAACCATCTAAGTGTACGCTTTAATCAGCCTTTCAATATTTCCAGATCTTCAATTTTTTTAACACAGTCGTATATATTAAGTTAGTTTAAGAAACATAACTTATATATGCCTACGTAATTATAATTTGTAGTATTATCTCTGGGGTATAAGAAAATAATAGTAATAATAATAATTGGATGATTTGTATAGCGCCACTTTTGTGAAAAATCACCTCAAGGGCTCTCTAAGAGAATGCAAGAGAAAATACTATAATTATTATTAGGTCATTCATTAGAACATTATTTATTTCATTTAGATATGTTTGATGTCGTTGATGACAGCTTATTTGATAGTTTTATGAACATGATCAAAAAATATAAAATTTATAATCTAGCTCAATTGAGGGCAATATTTGCAAACATGCAACATTCCACTACTATAATTGCAAAAATTAACCTTGATTGCCATTTCATGGAGAAAAACTCTTTTTGGGGCTTTAAATATAAATCGTTTACTTGATTGTTCACGTAAATGATTCATGTCAAAATATGGTGAAACTTTAAAAACCGGCTTATTCCAATTCCATTTAGCTTCCAATATAGAAGTAAATATCACCTGTATGCTCATTTAGAGTATTCATCTTATTGCCGCGAATTGAAGAACGCACAATCGATTATAATCTGCACAATATTTAATACCATTGTCATCCATTTCTCGATGAAGAAAAAGCAATAGTCTCGACAGGTCTAAAAATCAAAACTCGCTAGAAAACTCACCGAAAATCTCTAGGAACGCATAAAAATGTGAAAAACGATCATGTTATTTTGTTGATTTATGCAAATATTAAAAAAAAACTCATAAAGTTCGACAAAACTACTGAATTCTCACATAGTTTATCACATACCTGGGCATTTTTGAAAAGCGTTGTTTTGTATTATTAGGGGAATCCTACAATCCACAACTTGTAACGAGCGAGATAGAGAATCCAGATAATGTCACTCTTCTTTCAAATAACTTGTCAATGTGTTAGACAGAGAAAAAAAACCGTAAACATTCATTTCAACTTCACTAACGAAAGAACAGTAAATATATACGTTTTATGTTACATCTCTTTCGTTATCATCAGTGAGAAACATCAAGAAAGAGATATCATATTGAACGTATGCTCAAGTCGTCGACTGTAAGATTATCTTGAAGAAATTCAAATTAGCTGATTTAACGGACAATGAAATCTCTGTACATTTATTTATTAAACTTAAAATAGTTCCACTTCATGCGGTCTAATATAAACTTATATATTTTTACATATTGCTTATTTCCAATACTGAATGCATACATGATTTTTATATCCTACTCTCAATATTCTTAATTTAGGTACCTACATTTTTTAAAATTCACTATTTACTAAGCTACTATATACAAAGCTACTATATATATATAGGTACTGTAACTGTAAACAATTTTGTGTTTGGGATTTGTTTTTTTTTTGTCTAATATCTTCTTTCTTTCTTGTATGGTATGTGTGGAAGTTTTTTTGTAATATAGTTTGTCTCTAAAGTAAGGTGGTTGTAAATTGTTAATATTCTATTTTTTAATATTCTATAAAGGGGACGGTATTAGAAATTAAATGTTTTATTATTTAAAACAATTAATAATTAGAATTAATTTAAATTAACACAACTAAAAGTTCACAGCGTAAGATAATTAAAAAGTTTTTATATAATTCTCATCTAAATTTGGTATTTATATACCAAGAAGTGTAAATTTCTCTCCATTTACAAGCGAATGCTTTTGATACAATATAATAGTACAAAAAAGGTCATGGGATTGTTTTAAGTAGGAAACACATTTTTCTTATAACTACATAATTATATTTTTTAGTATTATCTTGGGTTAAACCATAAAATATTTTTTTAATATATGAGAAAATAGCACAATTACTCGCTCATTAGAAGATTTCGCGCAAAAATATTTTTTGATATCGCCGATAAAACACAGTTTAACTAAAACTATATTATTTCTAACCTAGCTCATTGATCATGATTAGAAAGGTTCATATTATTATTCCGTTGATAAAGTTAATTTTTCATCTTTGAACGGAATATTTTTATTCCTTTGTAACTTATACGATTGTTAAAAACAATAACCACATATTTTTTAACAGAATAAATTATGCACAATAATACCACCTTATCATTTTGAGTAAGAGAAATTGTTCTCAAATTAATTGTATTTTGTCAGCGCGCTAGAGGTGATATTTAAAAATCAACATGTCCTACCGCCGAAAAGCAGGGCTCAGCGGTGAACAACGCCGGCGGCTGGACTGTGAGACAGAGAATTCGTAGGTTAGCGTTCTCTTTCCGTCTGACGAACTCCCCCCCCCCTCTCTCCCCGCACGCCTCAGCCCATGTTAACAATCTTCGTTGTAGGTACCTACATACATATTAATTTCTAGATCAACTTGTATCTGGAAACTGAGAATACATCAAACGGAGCAACGAAAGGAGAATAAATTAATAAAACATATATGATCAACTTGTATCTGGAATCTGAATACACATTCATTTTAGATCAACTTGTATCTAGAAACTGCGAATACATCAATCGGAGCAACGAAAGGAGAGTAAATGAATAAAAAATAACCGTTAAACTGGAGCAAATTTGTTATATTTTGATGACGAACATACCGACTGGGGTCAGTTGCAAACTGACAACCTTGGTAATGATAAAGGCACTGTTGCCAACTCGTGCAGATGTATCCCACCGGAGCCAAGATAAACGGTGTTAAAGGTAGATCAACAAAGGTCATGTAAATCTTACTAGATCAACATACTACGGGAAGAGGTGATTATATATATATATATATATATATATATATATATATACGAGCACCTACATCCCTACATGGGGTAAGTTTATGAAAGTGATTAACAATATTTTTAGAAGATAGGCCACGTTAGCTAATTATGAAACACGGCTCGCAACTTACAAGTAGATTTTTGATTTGATTAAGTGATGCAAACTGATCCTTTAAATTCTGTTTCACTTAAGACATGCGGTATGAATTAACAAAAACTCTATAAAAAATTGTTCTCAGCCAGCCAGGATTTTCAAGAATTACGGCAGATTTTATTTCTTATATAACCTACGTGGGCCGTACTAAATTCCCCCGCGGGCCGCATGAATTGGACCCTAGGTTGTACTTCACTATTTTATGACAATTAAAATTGAACAAGCTACTGTTTTATGACAAGAAATAATTTTATAACTCAAATACGCAGCTAGTGATATGATGGAGAATTCAGTGATTTTTTTTGGAAGCCCCAAACCGGGTGATTAGAGTTACAAGTCGTCGAGTGTTTTGTTGAAGAAATTGAAATACATGAAAGCGAAATCTTGAAATCAATCAATGATTAAAAACTTAATCATTAAAGGTGAATGTTTTTGTAATATATTCGTACGTATATTTCTAAAGCATTATTTTGAAATAATATTATTCATTGACGAATATATAGATAGTAGAGATAGATAAGTAGGTACATACGTTTTTTTTAAACCTTGTCTGATATGACGAGTAACTGCTATAAGGAGCAAATTTAGTCGATCCCCTGGTGCTCTCTATAACCAACCTCGGCCGTATACCATATAGGCGTACTGCGCTCCAGATTATGCATGCTCTCGAGTCGCTGCATATACGGTGCTGGGATTCTAGACCGGGCCGGTCACAGTAAACGTATGGGTATACTGGCGGTCTGCTTGGCGAGTTGCAGCGTTTAAGGCTGCAAGTAGATTGGTAATCTGCTTGGCGTGAAGGGTGTTTTAGCGCAAATCTCCCGCTTAATAACATATTGTCATTTGTCGGACTTCTGAGGGGGTCCTCCCATTAGTTTTTTTTAAACCTTTTGGGATATAACAATTAACGGCTATAACCAAGCTCGACTGTATTTAAGCATGTTGCGCTCCAGGTGATGCATGGTCTCGAGTTGCTGCATATCCGGTGTTGACATTCAAGGCGGCACCGGTAACAGCAAAATCGTGGGCAGATTGGCGGTCTGCTCGGAGGGTGCTGCTGCGTTGCAGTATATAGTGCTGCAAGTAGTTCTCAGTTGACTCGGACTGCATATCGTCATTTGTCGGACTTCTGAGGGGTCCACCTCCTAGAGCGTATGCCAAGACAAGACCTGAGGTAGTGGTTGGTCATTCAGAGAAGCCCGAGGCAAGGGGGCTCAGAGTGTGGGCGGGATGAAGACGCCTCTCTACTTGCCTGGCGAAGACGTGATATTTCGGATAAACTAAAGGCCTTGCGGCCGCTGCGAAGCGAAGGCATCTCCACTGAGGTAGGACAGAAGGCGTGATATGCAGATCCGGCTCAGGAAGGAACAATTTGTACCAGATGTGTAGGATCCGCACAAGAAAAAGAGTGCAAATATTTAGGCACTGGCACACACAGACGCACGATCATTGTTATTTGTGTATCCTCTTGAGAAAGACGTTTGGTAGTGTCCCAATGGACATGTTGTCGCTCCGAGCGTACTTGACTTATGGCACCAGCCAGTATGGTTAGTCACTGAGATAGCGGGAGGTAATTTCAGCGGTTGTTGGGTATAGAATACTGTTCCAAGAGAGGACATATTGTCCATTCTGCGGTTGAAGTGAAGAGAAACACATACCGCTGTGCGTACGATTTTTATAAGGCGCGCGGCACGGCCGAAGATTATGTGCGCGAGTCGTGAAATATCAGTTCCGTATTGCATTTGTGGTGCAATCTTGACTTGGTATTGTAAAATATCAGCTCTCGGCTTGATTATTGCACGTGTTGTGTAATAATTTATATTTGTTTATAAGAAACATGTTTTAGCAGTTTAAATTAATCCACGCTCTAGACACGTTGGATACAATATTCATGTTACCGTACTTCCCAGCGACAACATTAATAAGACAGAAATACGGTTAGTCAAAGTAAAATAAAGGATGTCTATTGTTTATAATATAACCCGCAGCAACGAGCGTCAGGGTGCAGGAAACAGCAATGCATTTCGCCAACATAATGAAAAGAAAACAAAAGCGAAATATTCTCTTTAGTATGCAGATGGCAGACTTAAGTGGCTTGGATATAAGTCTTGCAATATGATGGAGATAGTAATAAGACCGAATCGTGATGCATTGTGGGTAGAGCAGACCCGCCCATAGTAATATTGCTCGTCCATGTCATTGAAGAAAAATTAAAAATATTGTTTATTGAGACAAAGTCTCATTACAAAATCAAACACAAGTGCTTTATTATTTCCATTGGGAATATCCGAATGATCTTACACAATTTGTAGGCAAATTTAAGAAGTAGACGTCCAATTGTTTGTTTCAGACAAAGGTGATGAAAACAGCTGCAGAGACAGTGCGAGGAAAGACTCGGCCTGCGATGGCTTGAGGCCCCTAAAGTAGCATGAGATAGAGATGCCCGGAGGTGCCTTGTCAAAGCGATGGGTCCTCGTTCCCAACCCAACTAGTATAAGAGGAAAAAAATCATGATATTTGCGGTAGTCGATATTCCGGTGTGTAGGACGCTTGGCTAGTAGTCGGACAGGCTGAGTTCTATACTCCTAGCAAGTAACCGACTTTCTCCTCTTTCCACAAAAGTTTCGTTTACTGAAAAGGTCTGCACTATTAATATTAGGGTTTGTACCAACTAGTAATAAGCAGACTGCAGCCTGGAAAAACTTAGCGGTAATGCACTCGTACCATCCAGTTCGGCCTCTCATACGTCTTCCATCAATCTTCCTTTGGTTTATCATGCTGTTAGCTAAGTCCTATGCGGAATACATTTTCACAATTTTCGCCATTCGGTATATTGATTATCCAATATGTCCAGATTAATTCCTGAATGCGCCTGTAAATTTCAAACGGTTTTATTTTATGATTAAATTTAAAATATCGCTTAATTTAAATAAATATGTTAAATGATTTTTTGGTTCAAAGACATGTGATGAAAATAAAAACTGTTTTGAAAGGTTAAAATATTAGGTGGCATATCGTTAATATGTTGATGAAAATTAATTGTACTGAATCAATTTACCCTTTAATAATGTCCCCCATAACTTAATTGAACCCTTAGCGTGGGGGACAATAATAAACACCATTTTGCAATGAAAAAGATATTTAGATTAAAAAAAAAGTTTTTAAAGTCTGATTTTAAAAAATAGTTATATTAAGTACATTTTTTGACAAAGTCGATAAAATAATTGTTTTCCATATTTTTATAAATAATGAATACAAAGTTTTACATTAAAAAAGATAAAGAATATTTGTACCTACGTGAAATCCTAATTAACATAATTCTTTTTTAAGGTAATTTCATAATCATGAGCAAAGCCGTGTTCCTGTAACCTGCTAAACAAAATACTGTCACCTTTACCCTGGGAGCTATGACTACATGTAATTCGCTAGCTTAGCGCCTTGAGATTTATTTTACGAAAAAGTAAGCATTACGCTTTTTAGGAGTTTTGATAATACGCACTTTACAATATTTTCTCTATAAAATTGTTACGCAAAACGCATGGACGAAAAAGTAACAAAAAAAATTGAAGGACAAAAAGAATTTTTGAAAATATAGCGCTAGAAATTAAAGTTTTGAAATAAACTTTTGAATGACAGAATCCTTAAAATTTGTCAATTTCATGTACTCTAAAAAGGCTTTCTAGCCAATGTGGTCTTCAGCTTTCAGTAGTAGGAGATTCGTAAATATATTTTTATTTTTTTATTTCGGTGATATCCAAACTGATGGACAGACTGTTTGTCTATTTAAACAGTTGTTTTATAGTGGGGAAAGTTATGTTCAATCTTTGTTTTCCAATGTGGACAATATGGCAAAATAATTAGCCCGAATATGCATGGGTAACTTAAATGTAAAACTTTTTATAATAACTGCCGCGAGATACAACAATACACATAGGAAATCCCTAAATGCGGAGGTCATACGCACCATGGACCTTAGCCTCCTACGCAAATGTTATATTATATATACTCTAATCCCTAGCATTCAGTCGTCAGGATTTGCTCCAAACTTCTTCAACGCATTCTTCCTCGGTCTGCCTCTAGTTTGCTTCTACTGGCATCCGATCATCTAGCATTATTTCCAAATGGCTAGCCTATTTCAGTCTTTGGGACATACAAAATCTATTGCGGTATCATGCTACTTCTCGAGTTCATAGTTCATTTTCTTTTCTAATTTCTATTTACTGACATAAGCCCCAAAACATTTTATAAAAGTTGGCTCTTTTAAAAAGTGAAATCACTTTATGATTTGTTACTTTGTCAGCATGTATGGTCGCACAGTGGCTTTGAATGGGAGAATCATTCTCTTTGAAATCCCTGCCTTGGGAAAACATATTTTTTAATCATTGTGCCTATTATGTTTGAGGTTCATCACAGTAATTTGGATTCAGAAAATGTCCGCCCGTCCTGCTCATTAATTATCACGCCGTGGGTCACGGCGTTGCTTTTGATTAACATACGCGGTCACATAATCACTTTGATATCACGCCGCATTGAGGACAAGGCATGGACATATCACAAAAGCCGTTCATTTTTTGTTCAGTCAACCAACAGGTCATGGAACCTGCACATGTCAAAATTACGTGACGAAAATCACAATCCATTGTCTCTTTGTGGAAGAATTTTTTTATTTTTTTAAATTTGATATGCGACGCTCAAATTTGATGCCTGCCTTGAGTTCATCTGTTACATAATTAAACACCATCCAATTAAATATACTGTTCAAAATTAAAAGTATAAGCATTATGGTCGAAAATTCATTTGAAAAATTTATTTTCTTTAGAAAATAATTATGTTTGGCATGGTCGAGCTTATTTTTTAAAATCTTAAATAAATGCACAAATATGTTACTTCTGTCTTTATTCGTTCAACTAGTTCAACTTTACAAACCGTTGGCATAATAATGATGTGATGATTGATGACAATAAATATTAAAATGATTTTTTTTTAAATGCACATAAGTGGGTTTTGAACCGACCACTTCCCTCCCAAACAAATTTTTTATCAATTGATAAACTAAAGTTGTTTTTAAGAAAAGATTTTTGTGCATAGCGCAAAGGATAACAATTATTTATAAAAACAATAATTATTAGCCTGAAACACTCATCCAAATTGAAAAAAACCTTCCGAGAAAAGATAAATGTCGCCAACAGGACTCGAACCTGCACTATACTAGTGCTTTATTAAAAAAAACTTTAGTTTATCAATTAATAAATATTTGACAAGTCAAAACATTTTTCACCAATAAAATGTAGACATAATTTGTCTCGACGCCATCTATTGAGGTATTTAACCGTTACAATCCTTCCTCATACTAATAAAGTTGGTTGTTTACAGGTGAAATATAATAAAAACCGTAATTATTGAATGAAACACTAGTATATATTGATTAACTTGACGGGTTTGCGATAAGCCGACGTAGCTCAATGGTAGAGCATCTGACCGGATATTAGAAGGGTGTGGGTTCGAGTCCTGTCGGCGACATTTATCTTTTCTCGGAAGGTTTTTTTCAATTTGGATGAGTGTTTCAGGCTAATAATTATTATTAATTGATAAACTAACGTTCTTAAAAACTTAAGACAAGATTTTTGTGCATAGCGCAAAGGGTAACAATTATTTTTATAAACTTTTTTTGGATAAGCCGACGTAGCTCAATGGTAGAGCATCTGACCGGCAATCAGAAGGGTGCAGGTTCGAGTCCTGTCGGCGACATTTATCTTTGCTCGGAAAGGTTTTTTTCAATTTGGATGAGTGTTTCAGGCTAATAATTATTGCTAATAATTATTGTTTATAAAAAAAATTTATCGTTCTGCTACAAAAAGATAACTGCTCTAATGTTTTTTAAAGTAAGTTAAGTAAAGTAATTAACGAACCCAAACTAACTTTTTTATTTCGTGAGAGCTTTTACGAATATTTTAAATAAAATCAGGGTCTCGTAATTAATTGGACGAAACCAAGTGATACAAAAACTTGTTGAGTTGAGAAAAAACATGGCGAAAATAATGAAACGAAAAAATATTAAAACAAAGCTGCCCGCGAACTTTCAGAAAAAAACTGAACGCTGATCCTGGAGCAAAATTTCGCAAATAATGTAAATATTTGAATCAAGTTCACAAAATAACTAAACTTTACGTGTAGGTAGGTACGGAGGCTTCGCATAAATTAAGCTATATACTTTTGCTATAAAATTTATGACATGAATTCAGTACAAAAAAGGGTAGGGCATATCTTTCGGAATCCAAACAGCGCTAAACAACAGCTGATTTAGTAGCGAAGGGCCCGGTTTGTGTTTATTTCATTGTTAATCTGAGTGTTTTAACAGCGAGAGGACACGATTCACCCCTTCCGCCGTCTTTGGGGTGGGCCGCCCCCGCCTTTAACTCTTCAACCGACACAGATAAGGGATGAAATTTTGAAACACGGCTGGTTGTAGCGCTATTTTTTTCAACTTTCTGATAACTTCTAAAATACACAGTCATTAAAAGTCTCTCGCGGCGTTACGTAATACATTATCTTTTACCAAACGGCGTTTTATTACGGAACACGTCCCGGAAAAATAAATAAGGGTGAAAAGTTGATATGGGCTTGCTTTTCAGGTACTAGGACAACATTACAAATCACGAGCTGAACGGTTAAAAAATAAACGAACGTATCATATGTACTTGTGGAAAACCTTACTTGAAATTTTGGCCAACAACATCATTTAAAAAACTCATATTGCATATAAGTTTTTTAGGGTATTATCATGCTTGAGGGCAGATTTCTGCTTTGTGTAGACAAACTATAAAGTTTTATATACCATAGTTTTTTATAAAGCGTTCATTGGCATTGTTTTACTTAATAAATTATAAAAGACATTGAACTTAAAATACTCGTACAACGAAATACACTCACACAAGTATTGTGCCATGGAGAGGGAACTGTATGCGCACCTCACCCTTTATTTCTCAATGTCCTGTGTTGTCACAGTACATGCTAGAAATAGCTCTTTTTCATGATCATTTACAGAATATTTTCATGTATTCCCCTGTGCATTGACATTTAAAAAATAAATTATTCGCCTTAATTAGGTTTGGCTACTGATTCTATTCGATTCCTGGAACAATCGTTGTTATTAGACTATTATTATTTCGTGGTGACATGTTTTTCAAATCAAAATTCTGTAAGTGACAACGTCAAGCCATGAGCTCAGTGAATAAATGTTTGTTAGTAAACACGATACGAAAACGTAAGTTTTTGGGTCACATTCTAGAATGACTTGTTTGCGCAGTTTTTATCAAGTTGACCCCAATAGTAAGTGATAAATTGAGCATACGATTTGTTACGCGATTTCCATTCATTTTGCTGACATGAAATAACCTATTGCGTGTATTCTGGGGCGGGTATTAGAATAGCAAAAAAGGTTCCCAGTGGAATAGTCTAAACTATCCAATAACTAGATTTTTGTGACGATGTGGACGATGCGCGTTGAGTTGTAGATACGTTCGGAAAATTTGTATCTTAGTTTTGATCAATCTACATAGATGGCATTAGTGACCGATTTTGTCAACTGCCGGTAAAGCAGTTAGGTGGGTATCGAATAATATCGCAAGCAGAAACATCAATGTCTTGTAAAAGAAATGCAAACAAAAAAAACGTGAATTAAATCTACCGAAAAAATGTTGTCGTTACCTGTTAGGGGAAAAACTCAGCCTTACATAAGGTAATAAGTAATAATACAGGGTAGTAAACTGTAGGCATCAGGTTTATTTACTACGCAAAATGTCTAATTTTCTTTGCGGGGCGCAAATGCTCCGGTCGTAATTATGATTATGGCGGGACGTGCCAACTGCGTAATGGCGTAATGTTTCAAATTGCCAGCAAAAATAAAACACTAACTTACTGTTCATTTTCATTTTGAATTAAGCTTTTCACTACCTACTTCCACAGGTGTACAGGCCTAATATACACCTGGTATCAGTGCTGCGCAGCCCATGGAGGCTGAAAAGCTATGCCTTAATAATAAAATAAGTCAAAAAAATAAAATTAATTTTTAATAAAATACGACAAATTTTTGATGCTCTAGTTTTCCTAAAATTTGAACAGTTTTTACCCTAATAATAATTGCAATGGAAAAAATGAGCTTCTTTAGGGCTCGGGAATTTTTTATTATAATGTAGTTTAAGAAAGAAGAAATGCGTAATGAATTAGGATATTATTTATGTTAGCAACATTTTCTGTGATTGGTCAGCCTGGCTATGTCAATAGAAGACAATAAAAACGGTCCCTTTCAAGGCCACCAAAATATTATTTTATTTTATTTGTATTGTATATAACAGACTACGTCTATTTACTACACACATAAACAAAACAAAATGTGCATGAAATTATATGGAATGACAAGAATTAAAATAAATTTTTTGCATGTCTCTAAAAACCTCAATAAAACAAGTTTGTGTTAAAGATATCGACAGCGATATTATTTAGCAGCACCACTCCCCTTGTCATGCTGTGCTGAGCTGACACATCTGATCTACCATGTGGTATGCATATCAGATCGTGGTGCTGTCCATGACAGTAGTTGTTTGGTGCAATAGCTTATGGCATTCCAGAAGGTATGGATTATCTAACAAATTATGGATAATTTTATACGCCGTTACTGAAAAAGCCCCACTCCTCGATTGGAGACTTTGGTAGCGCGTCTCAGAGAGCAATTCTTCATGGTGCATTAATTGTCGGTACTCGCCGTGCATTTTTCTATATGGATAATGAGGATTTTTTTTGGATTTGTTCCAATATTTATACGTGATTTTCTGGTATAGGGCCCATACAGCAGAAGAGTATTCAAGTTTGAACCTTATAATGAAGTTGAATATAGGAGACATGGCTTCGGATTTAGTAAACTCTTTGCTAGATCTTTTAACAAACCCTAATGATTTGTAGCACCATATAGATAACTGTAATATATGGTCTGTAAGCGTATGTTTGGAATGAAAGACTACCCCAAGGTCCTTGATGAATTTCCCATATAACATAAGCAATTAAATTCGAATATTGGCCATTGCAAGCTACTCACGTTGTCGTTGAAATTTGTTATTTTCATTCAAGCTTTTTCACATTTGAGTTTGACAGTTCATTTTAAAGAAACAAGGCAAAACGACAGAAGTCTAGTCTTCACATTATTTACAGAAATTCGAATGTAATCGAAAATATTTCCTTTTTTTATAAATACCGTGCAGGCGCATAGAGTGGCGGGCAGGCCAAAATTAGTCGCTTACATTATCTATGAACACATTCACGCACGATGTAATGTGAATACTCTCTTCTGTGCCGTGCCTGCCACTGTACGTGTCTGCACTGCGCGGTGATGGTAGGTGTGAATATAACTTTAGTAGGTCATGCATATCATTTTTGTAACTTGTTATTCGACTAAATCAAAAAAAAAATCTTTTGTAAAAAAGGAAAAAAAAACGCTTCGATTGTTTTTCGAACTAATGAAAATAGTACAATTTTCTGATTTATACGTTATATTTGAATTATCTACATAACGATCGAAAGAGGAAGTCCGAATGTTTAGAATTCCACTTAGTTTTACAGAACTGAAGAACAGAAAAATATAGTGCTCCATAGTAGCCATTTTACTTACACATGAAGCGAAAAGGCTGCTTGGCGGCGCTAGTACTCTAGCAGCCATTTGCCCAACTACGAGTGATCTAGCGATAGGATTCGAAACGTTTGAACCACTCTTAATCGCCATGAAATAAAGCGGTTCAAAATTGAGTCCATCAATTTAAACACCTCTTTATATATTGTACACATTTGGTCAGGGAACCTTGACGGTAGCAGTCAGATTTTATATGATTTTCCAAAAGAACGGTTGATAAAATCAGTTAAAAAAAAAAAAAAAAATGACGTAATACTTTACTTGGAAAAACAATTACGAATAAAATTTTTACTCTCGGAAACTTGAACAGAAAGTAAACGGTCTTCGAGAACTTAATTGAGCTTATTCCAAATTCAATATTTACTAAGAGGATTCTTTAAATACTATTATTTGATATAGCTACATTTATTACGGTTAAAATCTTGGAGAAATAATAATTATTTTGAAAAACTCCGCTGTTAAAATTTATAAAAAATTAAAGAAAAACATTACACAAAGTGTTCATATTGTTTTATTGGTTTCCCCGTAAACTTTTGAAATATTTTTTCACCAAATTTCAACGTTAACCTAATTATTTTTAACACGTAATGTTGTTTCTTTTTTAGTTAAGGGATTCCCAATTTTCTTTCGTATACGAAAAGAGGGTACTTCCTTTCATTAATTATTAATATTTACATTGAATTAGGGCATATTTTAAGGTATTTTTGAACATTGTAAGAAATTTAGTGTAAAAAATAATCAGGTGTTTTTGGGGATTTGTTTTTTTTTTCACAAGATGCCTTTACTTTATAAAAAATGATCGGAAATGGATAGTAAAAATCTAAAAAGCTAAGTAGTATAAATCATAAAATGTAGGAAAAGGTATAGGCATGTGTAAATAATTGAACCGAAGCAATTTAAACATATTTAGCTAATTTAAAAATTGGTTGCTTGCTGTGGTTTCGTTCTTAGAATTATTTAACCCTATTTAGGGTGTTCAGATAATCTTATATCGTGAAGTAGGTTTCCAAAGTGAAATAGAAATACATATACGATCACGCAGACGATCCAAGTTTTTATAAGCCTGAAATTAAGTTAAGTTGCTATTATTTGAAGAAGTTAAATATCGTGAAGATTTCCTAATCTATAACTAACTGATGACCGTACAATAATACGGAATGTCAGAACGAGCATTTTGTATACAAACATGAAAAATATTTTATTTGAAATATCTAAACTGATCTAAAATAAATATTAATGACCATGGTCTGATTGTCACACAGTGATGTTTTAAAATGCCATTTATAATGTAAATTTCATGTTTCATCTGCGAAATACATACGAGTATATTACCCTCACCGTGTTTTGAACCAGAGGGCCACTATTCTAAGAGTATAGAATCGTATATTTCTATCGTACCTGTACATCATAATGATTCAAATAAACCACACTTTTTAACTTTATTCCACTTTCATTTTTGACCCTGACCGGTTTCAACCTGTGACGGCTATCTTCAGACTGGTACAATCAATGCTTAAAGTATGGTTTATATGCAATTTTGGGTGTCAGGGGTAACAAACCATGATTTTACTTAGATTATATCTTTCAGTGTTGTTGAAGCATGATTTTACAAAACTTCACTTGAACTCTTATAACTACATAAAAATGATTAGTCTTTGGTATAATTGATAAAAACAATAGATTCCCAACATTTTTGAAATTGGGATATACTTTTCACCGTCGTTTTCATGGGGATCAACTCCTATCAAGAATATTACAAAAATTTTAGTTTTTCAGATCTTGACCATTAAGGTTCAACAAACGCGCTCACAGACGGCGCGAAATATAATTATTTGGAAATTTTTTGCACTTAATGCTACTAAATATTGTTTGTTGGAGGCTGTTTATACGGAATATGAAATGAAATATATTGTTATTGTTAGTGAAAAGCTCAAGTTTTTCAAGGAACTTAAAAAATACTGTATATGTTAGTTTTACAATAATATATTATATTTTTATAAGTTTCTTGAAGGACTTGAACTTCATGAATATACAACATTTCTTATTCAGTATGTAAATCCGCCAACAAACAATTCATTTAAATATTTAAAAGAGCTGTTTTTTTTACTTTTTATTACACCACTAACACAATACATTATACTTATTTTAAAACACTCACTAAAACGTCTTTTTTTTATTAAAAAACCTTTGTAACTTTTTTCCACTTATTTATTTTTGACCGGACCGGTTTTACCCTATTACGGGCATCGTCAGACTGGTACAATGAATAGACAATGCTATAAAATTCATCTTAGCAAACAAGACGGAAATTACAGGGAAATAACAAAACTAGAAAGAACCATCGGTTCAAATAAAAACTGACCCAATGCCATTATATAACTTTAAAAAAACCCATAGATTCAGTATATAAACACAATTTAATCCATCTTCCATAGGGTAATGAGCCAACAGGAAAGTAGTTTTTAAGAATATAAAAGTAAATAGTACCGTCCGCAATAAAACGAATTTCAAGTCATAAATAAAAATAATATTAGAAACCAGTAGAACTCCCTCCCGACATCGATGGTATATATATGATAGATTTAGTATTCATTGTGCCAGTCTGACGTTGCCCGTGATAGGGCACTGTTGCCTTGAAAATTAAAAACGATTCGTGCTTATACATCAACCCATTATTTTCCTCGGGTTTCTAGTACTAATAGGTTTGTAGCTAAACATTTTAAAGCGTGGCTTCTAAAGCGACTGACTGAGAATACACCAGTACATTTAAACCGTACCTACATACATTAAAACTTTGCACAAAACGAATTATGAAACTTTATGTCGGTTATTCCGCGCTTTACGCTATCTTGTTTACTGACAAAGACGTTTACGAACAAGGGATTTAACATTTACTATAATAAATATTTCTCTTGTTGATCCCGATAGTGAAAGTAACTTTCCCGAGAAGAGCGAGACTAACTATATCGAGATCAAGCCGCGTCATATCTCGTGTTCTCTGAATGTTTTTTTTTTGTTCGAATCGTAAAAGATAATTCGCCACTTAAATTGTATTTAGTACGGTTAAAATTACACTGAATTCTAAGTTCGTACCTTGGATGCTTTAAGCCGATTAGCGACACAAAAAACCGTTAGAACGAAAATTTAAATGAATTCGTAATGATTTTCTGGAAATTTGAATAAGCCCTAAGTTTAAAATAAAGACAGGATTATTCAGGAGCTTATGTCCTTCGGGTCTTCCTTGCTACATTTCAGTTGGTAAATTGGTAAAGAGTCACATAATAAAATAAAAAAACACATTTTACTAAAATCAAAATTTGCCTGAATGTATTAATCACAACATTTCTCTATATCATCTCTTCCATATCTATTTTCGTATTTTTTTTATTATTTTATTTTATTTCGAAAACCAACCATTCACAATATTTAGTCCTAGCTGATGTGTCCCCGGCCTTGATCGGGATTTGGAATAAAGTTATGAAGTTGTGAATTCTTACTTGCCACTAGGGTGCCATAATTGATTTGACAGCGAAAGTAACTATCTCCAAATAAAACAAACATTCATTTGAATATTTTATTTCATTCCAAACGTTTATTTTTTTTTTCAAGTTTTTAGTTCTTAAGTACCTACTCGTGTTTTCGATTTTGAAAATATTCTAGCCAAAAAAACTTCTTTTGAATATGCAATCTGTGGCTAATCAGATTGTTATATTTATGGGCTAACCTAAATAAAACATGGCGGGATTAATTTTTTTCATACTAATTTTTAAACGTTATAGCAACAGTTTTACATATTGGATTTCATTCAGACTACTTTCTAAACCATCCCGGCACTAATAAGAACAAACTGTGCTATTTTAAGCGAAACCGGTCCAGTTATTTTCAAGAACATCGAGGACAAACAAACTTACATTGATTTTTATATATATAAGATGGTAAATGTGCATACAAAATGAACCACTATCAGGTTTTCACTCTATTGTCTTAAGGGGGAAGACTCAAATAAGGCGCTAAACGTCACTTCGCAGTATGCTAACGTAAGCAATACAACACATAATTTATCTGCAAATTCTTAACAGAAAGTTACGAAAGAGTCTAAGGTTTTCAGTGACGTAAATTCTTAAACTGTAACCTTTTATATTATATATGAAATACCTACAGTAATTTTAAGTAAAACGCTCGACAGTGCCTTCGCCGTTATGTTAACTGCACCCATTACAAACATATTTAATCAAAATCCTTCCACAATCTCAGAGTAAATAAGATCAAGAACCAAAGGCGTTTATTAAAAATAATTCAGTAAATCTAGATTTTCACTGTAATTCCCTCAAAGTTCAGGAATTTTTAAATTCAGTTCCGTCATACAAAAAACGTATGACAATTTCTGGCCCGCGCGATTGTTGATAAAACGTTTTATTTCGCCGGAGTAAATCAGTTGTGAGAAGTCCTTCAGAGCGAGCGGACGTCGATTTGAAATTCGATATTTCTGTCTGTTTTATGACGAATAGCTGGGAAGAGAGGTGTTAAACTGCCACCGGAATGTAGGAATTACGTATTTTCGATTTTTTTGTTATAATCACATTTCTTTGCAACGTTCTTTAAGATGGTCCAAAAAGTGATTAATTTATTATACGGCACAATATAAAAGACCTGCGCACTGGAAAAAAACTGACGGACGTGGTACAGATCTACAAGATTAGATCTTTGCAGGCGGTCAACAGCAAAACTAATGAATGAACGAATTATTTTTAAAATCTTAACATTTTTGTGCCCATATAATTTACAATCTTGACGCCCCTGACTGCATGTATAAGTATGCCGATCTGTGCCTATCAAAATCCATAGTTTTAGCGGCTATTTTGAATTTCTAGATATTCACACCGATTTGGTTAGAAAGCGGCGTAAGTCATGTTAGGGGGTGCTGAAGTCAAATTTAATGTCAACCTGAGTAATTTCGATGGTCATTTTTAATTTTGAGTTCTCTACTGATTTGGTTCAAAATCGGAATTAAAGTGTTTGGAAGTGAACTGAAATCAAATGCGAAGAATGATAACAAAGAATGTTTTTCTTCATTTCAAATTGTAGAATCTTTATCCTACTTTAAAAAATATTAATTAACCTTCACCGAAAAATTACCCCTTAATTAATAATTTTTTTTAAAATAGCGAAGTTTGTTTTTTTTTATTTCTCGCTATTTTTTTTTAGTGTTTAACCAATTTTGACAGTGAAGGGGTAATTTTTCGGTGAAGGTTAATTAATATTTTTTAAAGCAGGCTAAAGATTCTACAATTTGAAATGAAGAAAAATATTCTATGTTATCATAATAACATACAATGTTTTTCTTTATTTAGAACACCTGTATTTCGGACGATATTAGGTCCTTGGAGACCAATTTGTTTTCAAATTGTACCATCTTTAGTCTACTTTAAAAACAATAGATTAACCTTTACCGAAAAATTACTCCTTCACTGTCAAAATTGACCAAAACACTAAAAAATAGCGAAGAATGACAACTTACAAAAAATTTGAATAATTTAGAACCGCTGTATCTCGGACATTATTAAGTCGTTAGAAACGTATTTGATTTCAAATTATAGCATATTTGGTCTACTTTGCTTGGGGGAGGGGCAAGGGGAAGATAGGAGACTTTTGTGAAAATACTCCCTGTTATAGGTATTATTCACCGGCAAAATATCAGTTTTTCTTATTGCCTTCATTGACTTGGTGAATTGTATTCAAGCTTATTGTGTGCGTCTGGAGTGGGTTGTAAATCATCGTTATCTACCTATGTTATATTTTTACTGCTGTTTAGTATACAATATTGAAGGGCGTTTCTAAATCCCAAAAATTATCAAAAGACAAATAATTCTTATTCCCTATTAATAAACGGGATCTAATTCACATCCTCCATCTTGGTTCCCAATTCAAATGTAATAGTAGAATTACTTAACCATTAATAAAAACCAAAGCCACTAATAGAATAGCCATATAAAAAGCATCCAATTCATTTCAACCACCTTGAATCCCCTAGTGGACAATCGAAAAACGGATTCCTTGATTCAAAATCCATGAAAATAATTCCCTGTGTCAAAAAGCTGTGCTTATAAGTATTTCTGAGCAGTTGGTCCACGTTACCCATTTCTATAATATTTCCGAAGCTAAAAAAAAGATTAGGCTGTGAAGAAACAAATATGTAAATAGTAACAAAACAAATCTTTTGTAAAAGGGAGGCACTTTGTATGGCTACTGACAATAATTAATATATTATATATAAATTGAAAAAAACATATTCTCATCAGTTACCCTATCCTATTACCAACAGATGCTAAGTTAAGTCTGTCAAGCTTCTATTTATTTTTTTTTATACAGCGAATAAACGAAAAAAATATAGAGCAAATGTTTTTTGTTTCGTATTGCATCAATACGCTGAACATTTTTTTAATCCGCCGTGGTCTACATTATCCACATTTCCCCAATCCTGCTGCCGGATCGCGGTGGTCCGTGGTTTTAAGTTTGAGGCCTAAAATTCCTAACGGCGGTGAATACGCGGTCTTATACTGGACCCTTAATTAATATTAACAAAAATAGTTACTAGTTTAGCCTATGGGGATGGGATGGTGGGAGGGAAGGGTGGGGAATGAATCTAGTTTGTTTATGTGTTGTGCATGTGAATGTTATTAATCGATTTCAGGTGTGAAGTTGTGAGTTGCTAAGTTGAATAAGTCGAATTCACTGCATGATAACTCATCTATGAAAACTAGCCTTAGGTACACCCATAGAATAAACACGAATACAAGAAATGCGATGTGCGCGTATTTCGTGATCGAAAAGTTTGACATTCGGGCCTTAAAATTTCAAATACAAAAATTGTTTCATCATCAGTCCATTTCGTTAAAATGAAATAGAAAGATACAATGCAGGCGGTATAAGAGGGACAGAGCGTTGTATTTTCACTGGCTATCTAGGGGCTAGAACCAAAAGGTACTAATTTAAAGGCAAAGCTGCTTTAATTTAAATATACGTGGAAGCACTTCTAGTGCGGATTCTTTATTCTATGGGTTTTTTTTATATGAATACCACACAAGAGTCTCAACTGCTCCTAACTGTCTGGAGCCAGTGAGACTATGGCATCCCCAATTGGGGAATGTTGTGAGGTTGAAGGTATTGGGAAGGGGAGGAGGAAGGTGGGGAAATACCTGGCTATTCGGATCTGGTGGCCAAACACGGCGAAAAGCTATTTCAAGCAACGTTTCAATTCTGAATTGTGGTCTTTCACCAGGGCGATACTGAGAGTATATTCCACTCCGGAACGTGCGCAAATATACTATATATTATTTTTAAATGAATTAATTGTGAAACAACACAAATTAATTAAATAAAATTTACTTGCGACCTTCGGATTCGTAGTCGAGAGCCTTAACCCTCGACCATGGAGGAGGCCGTCACACCTTATTTTATAATAATTATTTGGACTAATGTGCATAATATTTTAATAGTATATAATAATATATACCTACGCTTTTCAATTCTCCCTTTTCGGGTTCGAACCCGCGAAAAATATATGAATTTGTCAACGGTTACCGTCCATATGACGCTTTTATAGTATTTAGTAGTACAGAATATAGAGTCTATAACTGAATCATAACCATAAGGGAAACGTATGTGTAAATGAAGGAGAAAGCACCCTGTTATTATAAAATTCGTACCGTTTTATCTGTCTTGAATTTCTAAGCTATCACGAGGATTTTCGCTTCCCAACATAATTTACGTTAATAGAATTTAAACATCTGTTTAACTTTGAATAAATAAATTATAAAAATAAAAACGATTGACAAAAGCAAATTTCTGAAAAATGTGTGATATTCGTTATTATTTTTATAAGTCAATCAAAGAAAGGAAAAAAAAATAATAAAAAAAATAAAATAAAAAACGTTAACTTACCAGTCAGAAATTCAGTACGTGGGGATCATCCAAGATTGTGTTAATATCAAACAGGACTTAGTAAGAAAGCGCTTATGCAGCATGTTGACTTCCCCTAAATGAAGTCCCTTGATGTTGGATATTTCTATAAAAATGCTTATTTCACGTCTTAAAGATAATATAAGACGACACAGTTAGGTAAGAAAATTGTTTTACCTGGGCTTCCGGCGCCTGGCGACATTATGTAAATTTTAAATTCAAAATGCGGACAGGGGCGGCGGAAACCGGCGGAACAAGATGTCGTCTAAACTAATGACATAGTCATTTTTGGCTAATAGTCTAATTCATCTAATGATCCACAAGCCCTGGATAGCTAAAAGGCACTTTGCCGAGATTGACAGCATAGTTTGCCGGGAGACATTAATGTACTATATAATAATTAAGACGGGGCGTTGGGATGCTAAGGGCTTTGCTTAATTCGGTACTCTATGTGCTGCGTAGGCACTATGTAACTGGAAATATTATGGAGAGCGTGCCGAACTTTGTAAGGTAATTCCATTTAATCCAATTTTCAAAAATTGAAAAGAACTGTATATTATATAGCTACGAATTATTTTGATATTTTAAGATTGTTATTTCGCACGTTATTTCGTGTTGGAACTCTGAAAGTGTGAAAAAAGAAACAGGAAAAGAAACAGGAAAAGAAAAAGAAAAAGAAAAAGAAAAAGAAAAAGAAAAAGAAAAAGAAAAAGAAAAAGAAAAAGAAAAAGAAAAAGAAAAAGAAAAAGAAAAAGAAAAAGAAAAGAAAAAGAAAAAGAAAAAGAAAAAGAAAAAGAAAAAGAAAAAGAAAAAGAAAAAGAAAAGAAAAGAAAAGAAAAAGAAAAAGAAAAAGAAAAAGAGAAAGAAAAAGAAAAAGAAAAAGAAAAAGAAAAAGAAAAAGAAAAAGAAAAAGAAAAAGAAAAAGAAAAAGAAAAAGAAAATGAAAAAGAAATGGATGTATGTATTTGGTGCTTAGTCCCAGAATTATTGTTATAGAATAATATATTTTGCCGAGTTTGTCGATGAGGTACTTGAGGAAGTTTATTAGTTTCAGGAGTACACAACAGTCTAATACGGAATAAATAATTTTAAATAAAAAAGTTAAGTCCGTTATTTTTCTTCTGTTTTCTAGAGTATGTATTTTGAGTGTATTTTGCAAGAATGTGTAGTTTATGTGTCGTATTGGTATGTGTAGTTTGAAGTTAATAAAACGTAAAAATTTGCGATGCTCGCGTTCAATATTTTTTATATCAATAAGATAGTATAGGGACCACACCATTGAATTGTATTCTAATATGATGCGCACCACGAAAAATATATGATTTTTATAACTTCCAGCAAATCAACGTCTTTAATAGTTCTAATTATAAATCCCAGTGTTTTCATACGTTTATTAGTTATTTATTGTATGAGATTTACAAAATTTAATTGCGTATCAAACAAATTTCCGAGGTCTCTAATTTCGTTGATTTTTCTTAGATTGTGTTATCTATAGCTTAGGTAAATGATAACGGCCTCGATTCGACAAAATGTTAGCGTATGCATTTATCAACGTTGAGAAATAAGTTGTTAGCGATACATTAGTTATGTAATTTGTCGATGTTTAAGTGTAAGATTATTCAGTCGCTAATATTGGATATTTCTTTGTATAGTCTAATATCAATAGCAAAAAGCAGAACTTCTACATCGTCGAAACAAATTATGATTTCATTGATGAATATTAGGAATAGAATGGGACCAAAATGACTTCCTTTCGGCAGACCACTAGTTGCATTAAATACCATAGATTTGAAAGACCCAATTTTGACGAACAAGATTCTGTTAGATAAGTAACTTGAGAACCAATCCAACATGTTGCCTCTCAATCCTAGTGCATATAATTTACTAAGTAATTTATGGGACACTTTATTGAAAGCCTTTGAAAAGTCTGTATAGATACTGTCAACTTGCTTTTCATTCGTAAAAGATTCCGTATAGGTTAGTAGCAGTTGATCTTCCACTGACGAACCCGTATTGTTTTTTATCAATTACTTTATTATTGAGTATTGATTGATAAATTAAGTCGAGAACAAGGAATTTAAAAAAAAATTGACCGTGCCGATTGTGTACATATAGCACGATCGTTTTAAATGTCTTTGTAATCACCAGTTTTGAAAATTGGGGAATATAACTCGATTCCCAACGAGTTGGAAAATATCCAGAAGAAAGTAAATGGTTAAATAATGTGGTGACTGAACTTGATATTGCAGATACGCATTGTTTGAAAAATTATTTAACTTATGTTAAGTTATTTATGACACCTAGGGCAGGTACTACAACAAAATAATATTTTAAGTGTGGTGATGTAAGGCGCTTGGGTACAGTTGGACGGAATGATTTCTATATTCACAGCTTGTTTTTGACTCCCTTTTGAACACAAGTTATGATTAGCAAAAATGTATGTATTTATTAATTATTTTAGGGTTTATGGCTTCTTAATAAAATATAAGTAGCTACTTATAAATTTCTACGTCTCTTTGTTTTCATATTATTTAACAGTTTTGAGTAAATTCCTTTAATACCTCTTCGTTTTATTGTTATTGAATATTTTCAAGTAAATTGTATGAAAATAAATGGATAACATTTTGAAAGATTGCGCTGAATGCGGGCATGTTTATGTTAACATTAAAATTTAAAAGGCCCATACTGCAATCCCCAAAGCACACCTGACATGGCACATCATTAATATTAATTAATAACAATATGAGGGTTTATGGCTTAATAGTATGCCTATAAATGTCGGTCTCTTTGTTATCACATTATTTAATAGTTTCAAGTACGTTAATTGTATGAACATTACAAATAAAACCATTTGTCACAATATTTAATATTGTGACAGAGATGATCGCAATGAATTCTGACATGTTGATCTTAATCTCAAAATTGCAAAAGCACACACTACAACCCCTACGGCATTCCAGAGATGACATATGACTAAAAATGATGATAAACAACTAATTAGTTCAGCTTTCTGGCAAGCAAGTCTCGTTTGAAATCACCGCCGCGGCTGCTAGACGCAGTAGGGCCATTAAGTGCAAATAAATCAAACTACAACGGCAGTGGGTACACATATAGTATGGAACTAGATTAATCTGCTTCCCTGGGATTTGCCCCGAGGATTCGACACCAGGGTACCGATTTTGTCACTTCGTTTTAAGAAATAGCACTAGAGTAAGTCGAAATATATTTTATTTATTCATTCCTAATTTTTTTTTAATTATTCATGTGTTATAACCGAAAATATTGATTGGAAGATGTAGCAATCTAAAATCTAAAAAATTTTAAAAAGTTAAAAAATCTATTGGTAAGACTTCATTTCAGCGGAGATGTTCCAGGCTGCAGACTGCAGGGTGAAGATTCTCCCGGTGATAGCCAACCTACAATTGAAAAGGGATTCAGAAGAAGAAGAAGACATTTCAATACCCTTTTATCTATTAATTATTTTTGTGTTTAATTCGTAAAACTCAATTCAGTTTTTTTTTAATTTAATGTAAATCAAATTTAACAATATTATATTAAGTTCTGCAAAGTAATTTCAGTTTTTACTATTGTGACAGCTGTTTCGGCGTTCAAGGTCATTTGCCAAAGACAGTTTGAAAATGGCCTTGAACGCCGAAACAGCTGTCACAATAATAGCAACTAAAAATACTTGCAGAACTTAATAACAACATTATTAAATTTGATTGACATTAAATTTAAAAAAAAACCTTTTATCCAGTTATTTAATTCACAAGGCTTTCTGCACACACGACTACATGCGTAATATTATGGCTATCTGATAATTTTCTGTTATTGAACTAGGTTTATTATTTATAAGACGGTGAATTTAAAAAAGAAAGTCTCCTTGAATTGACTCACAGTAGAAATATATGGACCCTATTGAAGCAAAGAATCTCAAAAGCTTCAGAATAAGAACGGATTGAGAAAAGTGAGTGTCAAAAAAGTGTGATCTATAAATACCGACTTAGAAATCAGACCTTTCGATTTCTATTAATGAAATTCTTCAACCGTTCAAGAAAATGTTCCTAAATTTGATTTTTTTTATTGATTTTATTCAAAGTAAGGGAAAATTGATTTTTTTCGGACACACGAATACGCTCACAACTAAATCTAAACTTCAATTGTCGCAGTGATCACATTTTTTTCATAGATCGGGATCGAAATCCGCAGCAGAATCTTCTCCCAGACTTGGCTTTAGGAGCGAACTTCCGCTGCACCCGCGGGCGCTGAGATAAATGCACTTTAAGGGGCCATAAATTCGTCCAAGATGCACCCGGATCCGCCACTGCAGCGCCTCGGGCCGGGCTACCTGAAAGCGCAGGTTGACTGAATGATTCGACACTGAATGTTTTGCACTTGAGCTTTCAGATCGTTAGAAGTAAATACGTTTAGTTAAAATAAATAGTATAGCTTATTTTGTAGACAAATATGCAAGTAAACGCTAATATTATTAAAGTGATGTCAATTTCGTTCCATATATTTAATTAATTGATGTGATCTGGAAACTCGTTATTTAAGAATATTGACAGATATAAACAAAATAAACAGCTTCTAAAGTAGTTTGAATGAAGATGTATGTGATGAACATTTGTCATTGTAGCGTAAAAATGATACGACGGCTAATGTTCTCTCATCTCAAGATTCGTGGGTGAGAATGATGGTGAAGCACAGGGAAGTGGGATGTATTGATTGATACAGTAAATAAAACTCTTGTAAAAGGAAAGAACATAAATTTAATGATTCTATAACCACGTCTATCATGGTTTAGCAAAGAAAAAGAGTAAAGAGAAGGATTGATCCCAACACGAAAAGGTTCAAACAATAATTGATGGCTCTCATGGTCCGACTCCTCTCCTCAGCATCATGGAAGGCCTCTCCAGGTCCAGATGCTCACCGATCGTAGTAATCTCCAAAAAGAAGTCTAGGACGACTTCTGAAGCGCCATCCGCCATAGCCTCTTCCGTGGGGTCCAGACAATGGAATATGCAGATGCTACCTTATGTCCTTTTTGGTCCGCTCATCACTTCTTCCGAGATTTTCACCACAGCAGCAGGCACGCGCGGTTTGGCTTCATCGCCTCACAATCCGGCCATCGATCAATCAATAAAACAAAAAACATACCCACTTCGGGCAAATTTTGTAGACGCCCTCCGACGTCAAACAAAATAGAAAATCAAATACATAATCTCTCCCAAAAAACACACGTCGATCACGACCGCTCCAGTCAGGTTATGTCGCCCGCCATGTTGAGTTGCTCCCTTCCGTCCGCCGTCTCCCCTAGACATCCTCTCACCAATCTCTTCCGTAGACAATTATCCCAATCATAGACTCGGGGTCAGTATTTACGTTACAATTCCCCGCTTCCCCGTAAAAATTTTATGCCGCGAAGTGAAGTAAAATTTGACCTAACCTTCCTCTCTACTCTTTTCAATTACAGAAAAAACTGAAAACAAAGAAAACAAGTAACAACCAATATAAAACAAAAATCAAAATTGACAAACAAAATGGTATATCTTAGTATGACAATACACAAAAAAAATCAAGTTGTGATACATTGGTGGTTAAGCATAACCGAAAAGCAAGGAAACACTTCATACTTATAATCCTCAAGCAACTTATAAAATAAATAAAAATAAACAAGTCACATGAACCAAACACTTCCTCACTTTATGAGAGTCAAATTCTCTAGGTTAACACTTGTGAGGTTTGGAGAACTCAAGCTCCCACTTCAAAATTTTCAAAAAATTATTTTTATTATTATTAATACCCTACTTAACTAATCCTCTCTTCCTCTTAACAAAAAAATTACAATTACCATGCAGTTTCAACAGGGTTTTTTTTTTTTTTTTTTTATAAATGTATCTAAAGAATTAGACACAGTATACCAATATCCATTGGATAGTTTGCGTATTCACCTCCAAAAATTTTCCTCGTCGTATAGTTATAGAACTATTTGGTTGTCATTTAGCCATTGCTAAATAGTATAAAGATGAGGGTTTACATGTTACAATACCTATCTATTCGTGTGGTTTCAAACAAGTACATTTGTCAATATCTATATATATAAATTTGCAAAGTACAATTTCTCTCGAAATTTTACATCTTCCTATCTTTTCAAATTGGTGCTCGATTTTTTTTAATCAAAAATCGACACTGGATACACAAAAATACTTGATAAATTTACGCTGGTGTTAGCAGTGTAAAAATAGTACATATTTACTAAACCTATTGGACAAATCAACTTAAAAAAATACTTATCAACATATTATAAACAGTGGTATTACTAGATCTAAACTATCTACTAATCATCTTCTCCTGTTCAAGGAGGCAGAAGATGTTTACTCCAAATTGGTAAATATTTGTTTGTTGTGTGCATGCATTAGCAGTACTACAATTGATACTTAATACTAATATTATTACAAAAAAAATCATACTTTCTAAATGTCTATACTATATTCTTTAAGGAAAGAGATACCAACTTACTTTAGACATAATTATAAACTTAGAATATACATTAAACATTATAGTTACTAATTAATAATTAAAACTATTTTATTATCTGTGTGAAAGAAAGTAGCTCAAAATCTCCCAGACAGAATATATTAACTATCCTTTTCGAGTGTGTCGTAGTAATCTCCAAAAAGAAGTCTAGGACGACTCTTCTGAAGCGCCATCCGCCATAGCCTCTTTGGGCGCCATAATGTAGCGTATAAATGATACGACGGCTAATGTTCTCTCATCTCAAGATTCGTGGGTGAGAATGATGGTGAAGCACAGGGAAGTGGGATGTATTGATTGATACAGTAAATAAAACCCTTGTAAAAGGAAAGAACATAAATTTAATGATTCTATAACCACGTCTATCATGGTTTAGCAAAGAAAAGAGTAAAGAGAAGGATTGATCCCAACACGAAAAGGTTCAAAAAATAATTGATGGCTCTCATGGTCCGACTCCTCTCCTCAGCATCATGGAAGGCCTCTCCAGGTCCAGATGCTCACCGATCGTAGTAATCTCCAAAAAGAAGTCTAGGACGACTCTTCTGAAGCGCCATCCGCCATCGGCTTCATCGCCATGGCTTCATCGCCTCACAATCCGGCCATCGATCAATCAATAAAACAAAAAACACACCCACTTCGGGCAAATTCAGTAGACGCCCTCCGACGTCAAACAAAATAGAAAATCAAATACATAATCTCTCCCAAAAAAACACACGTCGATCACGACCGCTCCAGTCAGGTTATGTCGCCCGCCATGTTGAGTTGCTCCCTTCCGTCCGCCGTCCCCCATAGACATCCTCTCCCCAATCTCTTCCGTAGACAATTATCCCAATCATAGACTCGGGGTCAGTATTTACGTTACAATTTTTAGAAATGACAGTTCAACTCTGTTAAAATTTCATTAATTACCCATCCCAAAATAAATGACATTTATAAATATATTTTTATAACTCTTTCATGATCCACTTGACCCTTGGTATGTGCACAGCTTGTATTCGGGTCCCAATAAAAATCCCCGTAGTTAGCACCCAACTCGAATTCTGGTCTTACAAATCTGCATACGAATTTCACTGATTTGTTGAAATTGGGGACTAGTTTCTTGGTTATGATTTGTTCAGAGTTGTGAACGGTGAAATGGAGTATTCTCCTTTAATGGAAGCAATCTTCCCAACAAGCACTCCATTGATATGCTTGATGTAACCCTAGGTGGCCACCTCAGGTATGGGGGCTCCATTGAAGCCAGAGTAAAGTTAGCCTCTAAGAAGCTGAGCGCACTGTTCAGAGCCCCCAGATACTTTAATAGTACACAACTGCTGACCCTGTACAAATCGCGAGTGTACCCCACAGAATTTGGCAGCCACCTCTGGTTGGGAGCCCCAAAATATCTGAAAAAAAAAACTCTTTTCTCTGTGCAGAAACGGGTGGTCCATTTGATAGATTCGCCGATCTTAACAAACAGATTGCAATCTTTGAAACACAGATGTCAGGTGGGAATGGTGTCCTTGTTCTACCAGTATTTTAATGGAAGATGCTCTGAAGAACTAGCATCATTGATCCCTTCGGCACCGGTGCACAGTCGGGAAACACGCCAAATGCACGCCCAACATTGCACACAGTCGACATTTGTCACATTGCACGCAGTCGACATTTGCAACGGGTTGCTTCTATGACTTATTCTTGTGTTCAAAAGTTCGGCTGTGGAATATTCTGTCGACCTCTATGTTTCCTCCCTCCTACAACATCGGTCTCTTCAAGACCCGGGTTCACTACTTCCTATCCTCTAAAAGACCCTCCATATAGCATCCCCAAAGATGATATAGGCCTTGGGGGAAATTATTTCCCTCAAGGTGTGGAGTTATTGTAAAAAGATTCTTATTGACTAAAATTAAATTTGTACCTGCGTAGTTTGTAGACAAAAGTCCCGCATTTTGACAGTTAATTAATAACATTGTCTTTAATATTGCAGAAACGCCAAGAAGAGAATGAGGCGAACAAGTGCTCCACGGTGATGCGGGCCGCCATCGTGTGCGTGCTGGGCCACGTAGACACCGGCAAGACCAAGATCCTGGACAAGCTGCGTAAGACCAACGTGCAGGACGGGGAGGCCGGAGGAATCACGCAGCAGATCGGAGCCACCAACGTGCCCATCGAGAATATCAAGGAACAAACTAGACACGTTAAAGGGGTAAGCTGTTTTTACACAGGGGACATTCCACAGAATACTGTGTAAAATATATACATATTTTTAAAAAATACAGTGTGTATTGTAAAAGATTACCTTGAAATAAATAGCAAAATCGGAGATAAGTTCTATGCATGAAAATCACTCCAGGATGTAGAAAAACACACACATTAGCTTTTATTCCTACACTATTATTGAGTAGTGTTTGCGCGTGGGATAAATATAGGTTTCTCATGTCAAAATGGAATTGACCAACCATTATAGTTTTTTATATGATTTTTTATTTTTTATTAGAAAACCTTTGTAACATTAATTCACTTTTTTTTATTTTTATAGGCTACTTCAGCCTGAAGTGAAGTGAAGTGAAGGAAAAGTGAAAGAAAGTTACAAAGGTTTTTTTAATTTAAAAAAAATCATATTAAGATGGAATACCACCATGAATTGACGGTTTCAAAATTAAAAATAATGGTTTTTTATCTGTCTTTAAAACTCAGTCAATCTAACTAAATGACGTTGCAAGCTAAAAATTGTTAATTTATCTTGCAAATACCTGACAGGCTTAAATTTCATAATGCCAGAGCTCGCCGTTCGAGATTTTTTACTGCGAAATAATAACTCACGGACATCTCTAGCATGGTGGGTGAAAAAATGCTCTAAAAATTATTGGTACAATTGTTTTTTTTTTCATCTGTCTGCCCTGGTGCAGTCGTCTCCGAGGTCGTAGCCCTCGGTAGGCTGCCCGTGCATTCCTTACGTCACTATTTCACCTGATATTTTACACATAGCGGACATTTAATAAATTTCATCTTAATTTTAATTTTTTTTTACTCATTTAAAATTTTTATTTTTTTCAGGTTAATCAAATAGAATTTAAAATACCTGGACTGTTGATCATCGATACACCTGGTCACGAGTCCTTCAGTAACCTCAGGAGTAGAGGCTCCTCCCTGTGTGATATTGCTATTCTGGTAAGAACACCGTTCATTCTCTTTTTTCTCTAAGTTTTGCCCAACTATGGCTCAGGTTAAAATTTTGCCCAATAGGCTGCCGGTACAGGAAGACTCATTGACCTCTTCAGCTGGAATTTCTCGGCCCATTGCCTTGCATTGCAATGGGGGGGATGGGTTCATACATCCGTCGTTCCTGGACACACTGACCCCAGATTCCTACCCACCCCTTATACCCTTTTCCTTCCCAGAACTTCCTTTCCTTAAAAAAAAACCCTTCGCATAGCATCCCCAAAGATGACATGGGCCACCCATGTGGAGTCAATGTTATTAAAAAAAACCACAATGTCTGTGCGGGATCCCAATGTATTTGCCAACTCCACTATTAACTGGTCATTTTATTTATTTTGCTGCTTTAAAAAGTGGATGTACTTTGATGGCCCAGAAAAACGTGGCACGATTAAGTGAATCGAACAATCGATTCGGGTCATGTCATTATATTTGATTTTATCCTTGCCTAGTAAATTCTCCCATAACCTCAAATAATGTGTTTAATTGTTTTTTTATAATACATGCATAATTTTGTTTTTCAGGTTGTAGATATTATGCACGGAATCGAGCCCCAGACGCTGGAATCCATCAACCTTTTGAAAGCCAAAAAAACTCCCTTCATCGTGGCTCTGAATAAAATCGACAGGCTCTACGACTGGCAGAGTGCTCAGAGGAAAGACGTCAAAGACATCATTAAGTCCCAGCATACCAACACGCAGAATGAGTTCGAAACCAGAACCAAGGAAACTATCTTGCAGTTTGCTGAACAGGTAACCCGATGGATTTGTCTCACATGACCTTAACTTGATCTACGCCGATGTCACATATGTGATCCATCGGCGACTATCGCGGTTTGCGTATGTCACAATTTTCAAAGTCGCAATCTGCAAAATCATCATCTCGAGATGTTGAGGTTTGAAGTCTCTAAACTGGCATCAAAAATTGATTTTTATTTTTACTCAACCAGCTTCGTATGCGGTAATATATTCCATAGGCGATTTTAACATAAATCGACTTTTGATACCAGTTCCACGTTAGTATCTCAAAATGATGCTTTTTGCCGATTCGCGTCTTTGGCATTGGCCCGACGATATGATCCATTTTTTTTTTTTAATAATAACTCCACACAGGAGGCCCTGAGTGAAGTAATTTGATTCCCACAGCAGCATTCCCACCTGACGTCTGTGCTCCAAAGATTGCAATCTGTTTGTTAAAATAGGCGAATCTATCAAATGGACCGCCCATTTCTGCACAGAGTCAATATATGGGACATCTGTTGACTTTTTCTACAAGTCTAGGACCAATATGAATTTTTTTAAGTTGAGCGTTACTCTAGGATTAATATTCACTTTTCGAGTTCCAGCTGCTACTGTTACCTTTTTCTTTTCTGTATCTTTTCGGTTTCATGTTTCATTCTGGGGTTGTTAATATTATCTTCAATGAACATGAATAAATATTTTTTTTTGTTTTTTCTTTTCTTTATTTTTTTTTTATTTTTTATATGAATACCACACAAAAGTCCCAACTGCTCCCAACCTTCTGGAGCCAGTGAGACTATGACATCCCCAATTGGGGAATGTTGTGAGGCTGGAGGTATTGGGGAGGGGAAGAGGAAGGTGGGGAATACCTGGCTATTCAGATCTGGTCACCAAACATGGCTAAAAGCCATTTCAAGCAATGTTTCAATTCTGAATGATGGTCTTTCACCAGGGCGATACTGAGAATATCTTCCACTCTGGAACGTGCGCAAATATACTACATATTATTTTTAAATTAATTAATTGTGAAACAACACAAATTAATTAAATAAAATTTACTTGCACACGCCAGGATTTGAACCTGCGACCTTCGGATTCGTAGTCGAGAGCCTTACCCCTCGACCATAAAGGCCGTCAAACAAAACAAACTTGTTAACAAATATTGCAATGTTTTTTGCTATGCTATCCATCTATCTACTTTGTGTACCGATGGAACTGTAAAAAATTTTATTCTTGTGAATTTATGGGTTAAATTACTTTTTATGTATGACAAAACTATGGAAAAAAGTTATTAGATCTTCTTAAAGTATGCACCTTTTAGGTAGGTGCTGAGAATGGATTGAAATTCTATGATTAATATTCTAACACCTTGTTTTATTTGTTTGCATGTAGGGTCTGAATGCCGCCCTCTACTATGAGAACCCTGATATCAGGTCGTACGTGTCACTGGTGCCGACCTCGGCTGTGACGGGCGAGGGCATGGGCAACCTCCTGTCTCTCATTGTGCAGTCCTGCGAGAACATGTTGCACCAGCGCTTGCTCTTCTCCCACACACTGCAGGCCACCGTGCTCGAGGTATGCCACTTTACCGGTTCCATGTCAAAACAGAACAGTGACAAAACTAACATTGATGAAAAAGAAAAAACAAATTAAACTAACCTAAACTTATTTATCTAACTGTTATTATAGACGACTGACGTTATAATTCGTCGCCTACAACACAAACAAGCGTATCTCATATTTAGCAACTTTCCAGGAGAGTCAATAAACTAATTTTTTTGCAGATTCTTATACGTTTCTTATATTCTTAAATATTCTCACATGTACATGCAGCAAAAAAATCCTGAATCAAAAATTGTGAATCCAGCAAAGGGAACAGTTTTTTGGCTCTCCTGGAAAGTTGGTAAATATGAGAAACGCCTGTTTGCATTGTGGCCGATGAATTATTTGTTTAGGCAATATTTTTTTTATGGTATAATAACGTTGTACGGTGTTGGTTGGTGTCACAATAATATATTCATTTTTATAAGTTTCTTGAAGGACTTGAGCTGCCTGCAATAACAATTCATTCCATTTCATATTCAGTGCGTACACCCGCCAACAAACAATTCACTTCAATATTTAAAAGCATTATGTGCTAAAAGTGTTTTTTTTTTTTAATTAGCGCCATCTGTGAGCACATATTACGTTTCGTTTACTCTTAATAAATTCATGCCTGATCTCCATCGTAATATTCACCGGAAAAAGGTTTGGGACTTGGACATTCAAAATTTGTCTACAATCGCCATCTAATATGAAGCATGAAGGATACGTAACCGATTCTCTTAAATTTGTTAGATACCGTTATGTTGCAATGCCGTGTGGTTGAGTTAGCTTAGGTTAGGTTCGTACACAAGGCTACGCAAGTATCCGATACCTAAGTTATGTACTCACAACCCAAGTAACTTGTCGTGCACAGTCCGTACACATTCAGTGTACATCGCTACTGTAATCTTGAGACCTGCGTTGCTACCAATAATATTTTATTTATTTATATTTATCAAGGTAAAACATAATTATAATGGATTGTTCGATATTTGTCTCACTGGGAAAATTCCTGTATCGATGCAGACGTTGGAGGTACATAATTTATATAATAAAGATTAATACAGTGAAAAAAAAATTCCTTTAGATCAACCTAAGATTTGAAAAAAAAATGTAAGTTATATGAATGAAAATATGTACCAATAAAAAATGGAGAAAGAAAAGATGAAATAAAATAAATAAACAAACAAACAAAGATAATATAATATGGAATTTTTATAATCCAGGTAATAGGAAAATATAAAAATGAAAATTGGATTGCATATGTATAAAGACAAAGATAGATATTGTTATCTTGTCATTTATCTAAAGCACACATATTGTGCCATAAAAAATCACAAAAAATATAAATACTGTACATAAATAAAGTCTCAGCGACTTGAGTGGCGAAGACCTTAACAAAATGTCGGCAATGTGTTCCCGTGTACGAACCTCCTTGCAGATGTATTGCGGTAGTCACTACTATACTTGATTCGTCAAGTATCGGATTCTTGTGTAGTCTTGTGTACGAAGGACCTTATTTAGGTTTTTTTTTTATTTAAAAATGTTTTTGTTTTAAGCCACTTTATTTTTATATATATTTCTGCATTCGACCGGTTTCGGTTGGACTCAACCTTCTTCAGGAATGTATATCAGTTTATACATGTACATTCCTGAAGAAGGTTGAGCCTAACCGAAACCGGTCGAATGTAGAAATATATATAAAAATAAAGTGGCTTAAAACAAAAACATTTTTAATTTAAATTATAATGTCAAGCCACAAAGTGATTGCTTCCTTCGATAAACCTTATTTAAGCATTGCACTGTATGTATTTATTTATTTATCTCTCCCATAATCATGATGAATAACTGAGTAACCACACCATTACAATTTTCATAATATCATACATTATGTAGTTTCAATTATCATTTTTACATTAAGTTCACACAGAAAACCCTGTGTAGGAGGAAATACATTGGCCGGCAAATCATTCCGCAGCCGAGCTGTTGAACTCAAGAACGATTCGTAGAAACGACCCGTTCTCGTGTGACAAATGTCAACTATATACAAATGTTGGCCACGTGTTTGGCGTGTTTCCCGATTATGCACCAGTGCCGGAAGAATCAATGATGCTAGTTCCTCGAAGCATCTTCCATGGAAATACTGGTAGAACTAAGACAGCATTCTCACCTAACGCACATGCTCTAATGATTGCAATCCATTTGTTGAGAGAATCTACTAAACAGACCTCCCATTTTTGCACAAACTCAACATTGGGGCACCCTTGCGATTTATACGGAGTCAGCAGTTATGTTCTATTAAAGTATCTGCACATCCTGTACGGTATTCCCTACTCTGGCTTCGATGGAGCCCCCATGCCCGAGATGGCCACTTAGAGTTACACCAAGCATATCAATGAAAGGCATGTTGGAAAGATTGCTTCCGATGAAGGAGACGAGACTGTCATTTCGATCCCTTTTAGATGTAATCAGACATGCAATCTGATGCAACAGCCAATATAATCAATATATAATTTATTCCTAATTCCATGATTTTTGTTATTCTTAGGTCAAAGCAATTCCTGGCCTCGGAACCACAATTGATGCCATATTAATTAACGGAATGCTGAGGGAAGGAGACACAATGGTTCTGGCAGGAACGGATGGACCAATCGTCACACAAATCAGGTCACTGCTCATGCCACAGCCCATGAAGGAACTGAGAGTCAAGGTAAATTAATTCACCATTTTCAATACATTCCTCGAGTTCTCAATATATTTTTATTTTAACACTTGTGTAAATATTGTTGGGATTATGCATTTACAATGGAAAATAGCATTGAAAAGGCCAGCATTATAAAGGTTAAGCTTTGCTGCTCCTTCGGCAAAAATACAAATGTAGCAAAACGCAGTGCAGTTGTTTAATTGTCTTTTTTGTAATGTGTCATACATACCTTGTTCCTCTAAATATCTCTTTGTTATGAGAGAGCACGTCTTCTCGGACACATCTCTTGCATAGTGCACTAGTTGTCCGCGCCTCTCTTCGCTCCTGACAAGAGTATTCGATTATAAGCATGTACATATTATTAATTAATCTTTTTTTAAATTTAATGTAAATCATATTTAATAATGTTATTATTAAGTTCTGCAAGTATTTTTAGTTTATATTATTGTGACAGCTGTTTCGGCGTTCAAGGCCATTTCTGCCGTTTGAAAATGGCCTTGAACGCCGAAACCGCTGTCACAATAATAAAAACTAACGTACTTGCAGAACTTAATAATAACATTATTAAATTTGATTTACATTAAATTTAAAAAAAAAGTAAATGGAGTTCTACGAATTAAACACAAAAACAATGAATTAATTTAATCATATTTGTTGTTGCAGAATGCATACATAGAGTACAAGGAGATCACCGCTGCACAGGGAGTGAAGATCGCTGCAAAGGATTTGGAGAAGGCCGTGGCAGGACTCAACCTCTTGGTGGCGCATAAACCTGATGAAATCGATATTTTAAGGTTAGTTTTGAGTGTTTTATTGCCATTAGAGTAATTTCCGTCATTAATCAATTTAGTTTCTTGGAGGGATTCAACGGTTTCCACTTATCTGTTACTTTGCAAAAGAGAACTTAAAGTTTTGTCCTGAAATGTCATGATAAGTTGTGATTATTCCTTATTATTTAATTGTAAGTCTGAAATTTAAAAAAAAAAATGGTAAGACAAAGAAAAACATAAACAAAGGAGAAACAGCATTATGGTCAGCTAATTGAAGTTATTTACGTGAAAAAATTAATGCATGTAATTTCGTTTTCTTCCTCTAGGGAGGAAGTTGCCAAGGATCTGAAGTCAGCCCTGTCCAGCATCAGGCTGTCAGACCGAGGAGTCTACGTTCAGGCCTCTACTCTTGGCTCATTAGAAGCTCTTCTCGAGTTCTTGAAGACTAGTAAAATACCGGTAAGTCTTTTTTATGCTTCACTTTCCAGATTGAACTGTAAATATTTCACGTCGTTCACAGGTTTCTACGTCTTTAATATATTGTGTTTGAAGGTTCTTTACATTTCAATGATACAAAATCAATTTAATGAAAATTGCGAAAACAGGTTGTTCTCCACTAAAATAATAATTAAATATGCTAAAAACATAGATGTATCATAATTAGATGAGCCACACAGAGCAAAAAAAGTGGCTCCACTTGGATAGAGATTTGTACATTCCTACATTCACCTACCATCCCACCAGTTTAGTCGACCTACAACCATCATCAGCATTGGACATATACCTATATCAAAATGCCAAAGTTTGCCAAAGCCGATGGATTATCTTTCCCAAGGATCGTGTGTTTTGATATCATTAAAGCTACTGTTAATTAACTAGTAAGACGCCAACACGCATTAACGGAGAGAGGGACGTCGGAGAGTTATTATTTATTAATTCAAAATAACGATAGTATTATTACGCAATACGATAAACATAATGTTTTTAAACAGAATAATATTTATTAAATATTTTATAAATTTACATAGGCTTAGCATTTATCAAAATCCAATCAGAAATATTACTTTTTTCTGACCGTTCCATTGTATGTTTTACAAAATATTTAAAATACGAATATGATTTTTAAAGTGGAGAAAAAAAGTATGTTTAATAATTTGTCGTTGCGTTTTTGTAAATAAACGTAACCAAAAATGTTTTTTTTTTTTTGTTTGTACAATACTCAAATAAATTTTATTCTATTGGAAAATGAATAATACTATGTCTATAAAATATTCTTGTTTGTCAAATGTGACTAATACAACTGAAAAAATAAATCGTGATAAATATTTCCAGTTTTCAAAGTCATGTTACTGTACTTATTTACAGGAAAGTCTCATATTATTTTATTTTTATTGTGATGGTCACTTATTTATTTTCATATTTTAAAATATTTTTGTATTTAAATTTTTTTGTAGCATGAGATGAAAAAAAACCATTCATCTAAATACATGTATGAAGATATTTTGGGTAACTATATATACGTACAATTTTTATTAAACACGGTATCTGGTAGGACGGTACCATTTACATAAACATAATTTTGCAAAAAATAAGACAGTAATTACGAAATTACACTCAGCTGGCACACGGTGTGGTAAACACGGGTGCTCCGGTTTTTAATGATTTGTCAGCTGAAAACCCTGGCTTTCAAGGAATAAGTTTTTTACCTAAAGTTTCAAGATCTCAAAACACAACCGTCACATGACGTTCAGATGGTTCATCAGTGAGAGGCGTGAATATCATTCAACTGGCGAACTCGAGTGCCCCTCTTCGCACCACATACCTCCCCCAAATAAAACGGATCATGGTTTCAAGTCTCGGTTTGTACGGTCTGCTTCCTCTAGTAAAATAGAACTCTATGGCTACAAAAGAAAACAAAAATGCAGTACATTCTACTCTATAAAATAATATGACCAGTAAATTTGATTAAAACAATCAGGCTTTCATTTTGTTACCCACTACACGAAATGTAATAAAATGCATAAGAATCCGGCAAAAATGGTTTTTGGCTCTCCTCGAAATATTAATAGTAATAATGATAATTGGATGATTTGTATAGGGCCGTTTTTGTGAAAAATCGCCTCAAGGGCGCTGTACAAATATTACTTACTAGGGTTTATTTTGTTATGTACAAACAGATACAGAAGCATACTTACCTGACAGGTCACTCCAGATTAACACTTTATATTATTAGAAACTTGGCTGCCTTAAACTGCCATACTTAAACTGCCATACGATCTAAGATTGATTAAAGACTACAGAATTCAGGTCAAAACTCATCTCTTCGGACAGTCATATCCATGAATGGTTCAGTTACCTAATAAACAATTAATTTTATTATTCGTAAATGTAAATAATTATTATCAAAAAATCTCAAATAAAATCATGTTTCAAATAAGCACCTACTCTTCTTTTGTCAATAACCTTCTAATGTATATAATACCAATGACAAATAGGATTTAAACAGTAACTTCAATGTCATGCAATGTGCAGTGTTTTCTAATATATGTGTCCTGTACGTGCAGCCATCATTAGTCAAGTCATACCATCTCAGCCCAAAACATTGTAATTTAATTAAGTTTTAATCTGGAGTGCCCTACCAGGTAAGTATGTTTTCTGTATATGTACATAATAAGATTAACCCTAGCAAGTAGTATTTGTACAGCACCCTTGAGGTGATTTTTCACAAAAACGGCGCTATATAAATCGTCCAAGTATTATTATTATTATTATTTGGTAATATGAGATACGCCTGTTTGTGCTGTGGGCAGTGGCGGCTCGTAGATGGCAGGCTCTTAGATGGTAGGTGGGGCACTGCCCTAAATCTAAATCTAAATCTCCGTACAAAAAATTTAAATTAAAAATAAAATAAATTTTTTTTTCGGCTTCAATAACATCAATAATGTCGTATTTTTCAGTCTTAGCACTCTAGCTCACTCAATAGTCACGAGCCGCCACTGGCTGTGGGCGAAAATTTGGGGTGTGGATTTATTGATAAGCTTTTTATATAATATCGTCGGGCCAGTGCCGGTCACGAATCTCCATAAACATTACCTCAAGATATTGAGGTTTGTAGTCTCTGATTTGGCATAAAAAATCGATTTATATTGTTGCTAATCAAGCTTCATATGTGTTAATATCAACCAAATCTATAGATTTTGATATTTGAACATGATTTTTGATGGCAGTTAAAAAACCTCAAACACCAGTATCTCGAAATAATACTTTTACAGATTCACGACTTTGCCATTGGTGCGACAGTATGTACTTTATCAGGAATGTGTGAAAAATTAATTTTCATCCGACATTGCACAAACGACACTGTGCCCGGAGCCAATGAGCCTATGACAACCCTAATTGGGGGGTGTTGTGAGATGTAAATGGTCTGAATGAGCCTCTCATTGGAACGATACCTTTTTTATTTACATATTACGGCTTCTGGGCTTAAAGCTTTTTCTCTATAAAATAAAGACACATTCCCGGGTTACGAATCACCTGACAATATTTAACTTCTCCCTACTCCCATCATTAAAAGTAGAAAATGTTTCCTATGCAATTATGGCTGAAGAGGGTGTTGTCACAAACTATGGAAAGGTACCGGTAAAAAAGTGTGGAAGATTTAACATTTGAAGTTTATATTTCTGATTCTGATTATTAGACTAAAAATGTGTAATTTGAATATCTCCATTCATAATTATTGATTTGATCTAAAACTGCATTGTTCGAACTGGCTAAAATGTCATTATGGTGTACATAACACCACTGGCTGGTAAGACGGCTGTCATGGCTGTCACCGACATTGGTCGACTTGACGTCAACAACACCATATTCACAAACAAAAACAAACATGTCGTTTTATCGGCAAATCAAAAATGTCTATTTTTAAATGGTTCCTTATAGAAAATTTATTCCTAAACATAAAACTAAAATAAAAGTCCCACCGTTATCGTAATTTTTTTCGTTGACATCATCCTGGTGAAAGACCTCCATTCAGAACCAAAACATCTCTCGAAATGGCTCTAGCCTTGTTTGCTGAATAGCCAGCTACTTGCCAACTTCCTATCTCCTTCGCCTCCCCACTCCCTTCAGCTTCACAATCTACCCCAATTGGAGATGCCATTGTCCCACTGGCTCCGTACATTCAGGAGCAGTTGGAACTCTTATGCGGGATTCGCATTTTAGAAAAACTGATCAAGCACTGGAACGGGCCGAGAATCGGCGGTTAACGGATACCGAAGACTCGAAATATTCGACACCTACTATTCGACAGTGTTGTGTTGTGTCTCGGAATGTGGCCTGTAAATTGTAAATCATTCCATAGATGTTTACGAGCGGAAGTGGACCATGTTTGCTCGCCGTTGGTGGCGTGACGCGTCCGCATTTTGCATATTCCCGCCATCTTTAGGTTAGGGACGATTTTGCGCCACTTTTCCCAAATGGATGGCTGCGCCTTTTTTTCGAAACGGTACTAACACAGGTACCTACTTACGCTCACCGCACTTCGGAATCGCTTGTAAATATTTGCGCCACGTGCTTTTCAGTACAACAACATATCCGCATTTGTTGGTCATTAAGTCATTTTGGCCATATTTTTCGTAGTTTGAATACCGGAAATAAATAATGTGTCATGTCAGAAAGTGACGTTAAAATAAACATCGTGTTTACACTCTTTCCTGAAAGTATCGGCAATGGCACGTAAAACTTTTTTACGTGTATGTTTCAAACTACTTTTTCCAAGATTCAGTTATTCACGAAAACACATACTATATGTTTTTATAGAAAAAAAGGGTACACTAAAAAATGATCTTGAAAAATTTAACTTTAATTTAATAATGAAGAGAAATTTATTAGGATTTCAAATGTTTTGTTATAAATTTAAAAAAAAACTCGACGACATTAATTTTTATCGTCACAAAAAAATGGCGAACCATAAAGAAATTATTTTTTTTGATAGAAAGCAGTCACTTTGTGGTTAGACATATTTAATGAAAATAAAACAATAACTTTGTTTATAAAACTATGATTAATTTTTGTACACTGAAGATGCTTATTAAGCGAAACCGGTCGGTCGTAATAAAATTGTTATAAACAAAATTATTGTTTTATTTTCATAAAGAAATTAATTTTGGTCGAATTCTTCGAAATATTCGATTGGGTATGTCCCGCGAGTTTTTGTTGCATTTTTGACATCGCACACCCCGCGCTGATAATACAGAACAATTTTGAACACACGTAAAAAGGACACAGTATGTTCATCGTGGTAGGATTTTAATTACAAACTCTTTTGCATATGAGGGGAAATTACCATTTCTACTATTCGCGTCTACACGGATATTAACATAGGACTCTAGGACATTAATACTGTAAGATTATTATTGACCAATAAAGAAGCAACTGATATCATATCTATTACATACTAGTACGATGCATATTGAAATCCCAGAGCTATATTAATGATTTAATTATCCCCAGTTCTCCGAAGTGGCGGTATGCTCGCGTTGGTAGTTACTTCCAAATGTAATTATGTACTGCGTAGAAGAATGTACGAGTATATTTTATTACGATGCGAATGGGCTCTATCGTTCCCACTTGCTTTACTTGGCGCGCTGTAGAGAGCTTCCTCAACTGTCCTGCTCCGGGGCAACCCTTTACAATTTTTAATTAAAACTCGGCAATCAAATATCGCCTGTTCAATAAATAATAACGATTATGGTTGAATCCACTACGAATAACCTGAAATTATTTAAATTCCTCGTACTTTCATAGTTTTATTATGAATGGGAATAGTTGATCGTGCTATAATGGAGGACTTAGCCTACGGAGGATTGAATTTGTTATTTATTGTTAGTTAAATTTAAACAATAGATCTGTAACGTTTGATAACTCTGCTGTATGTATTCCTACTGGACGTTGAGAGTCTTGACTTGTACGGTCATGCCAATCATGACCTACCTTTTTATTAAAATTTCGTAATCTTTCGTAGAAAAATGCATAAATGTCACATCAACCCCTATGTTCCGGTAGCAAATTTATATAGGGTGTCCGGTAAGTAGTGGATAGCCTCTTAAGGGCGAGAGGGACGTCGGAGAGTTATTATTTATTAATTCAAAATAATGATAGTATTATTACGCCGTACGATAAACATAATGTTTTTAAATAGAATTTTTTTTATTAAATATTTTATAAATTTACATAGGCTTAGTATTTATCAAAATCTAATCAGAAATATTATTTTTTTCTGACCGTCCCATTGTATGTTTTACAAAATATTTAAAATACGAATATGATTTTTACAGTGGAGAAAAGTATTTTTAATCCTTTATCGTTGCGTTTTTGTGAATAAACATAACCAAAGATTTGTAATCCGCATTACAAAAAAAAACATTAATGTTACGTAGTGTTCATAAAAAATTAAACCACACACTGTTCTTTTTTTTAAATTTATCTTATCGACAAGTTACAGAAAAACCTTCACAGCATTTTTTAAGGATATTCATCTTTTTAAATGTTTTTGTAAAACATGCGTAGAACGGTCAGAAATGTGTTATATTTCTGATTATATTTTGATAAATGCTAAGCCCGTGCAAATTAAAAAAAAACGTAATAAACATTTTTCTCTTTAAAAACACCATGTTCATCGTATTGCACAATAATATTATCATTATTTTGAATTAATAAATAATAACTCTCCGACGTCCCTCTCCCCGTTAACTGTGAACGGGACCGTTTCTAAAATTGGATATCAAGTCTTTAAAAGAAATTACACTACGAGAGCTCAAACTTAAGGGAAAAAATTCTTTAAAACAAATTAAAATTTTAAGTCTTTTCTAAGAAATACTACACCTGTAACACTACAATAGTAATGTATTTCTGAGAACATTATATGAGAAAATTCTTTCTTTTGTGACCATGGCACGTAAAAGAGTTAGAAAGGGTCAATTTTAGAAAATTTCTCGAATACCATGATACTTTTACGAAACATGATATTCCATTTTCGGAGCGGCCTTGGGGTCGCCCATCCACAGTTGAGAGGTTATCCACTACTTACCGGACGCTCTGTATTATTAGAGACTAGATTTTTTCTAAAAAAAAACAGTAAGTTTTTTTTTTTTTTAAAGAAAGACAAATATTCCCTGGTTACGAATAACCTGACAATATTTGAAAATCTCCTACTACCATTACAGTAAATGGAAGATGTTGCTTGTGTCGTAATGGGGGACTTACCCAGCCGAGGAATTGAACTCACGACGCCTGGGTGATACCCAAACGCGATGCCAACTTAACCACTGACCGGTCAATTTAATGATTTTCAAATAATGCATTTTTTACATTAATATTAATTACATACAGCGGGAACTTGTACCTGCTAAGTCATCGCAAGTAGCTTGTCAGCAGGAGTTTAGTTCAACAATATTATATAATACAACAATAAGTAACAATCATCATACAAATAAATGTAGCGTGAAATTAGAATAATATAGGTGTATGCACGTTGTGATCAATGTATTAATTAAATTATAGTATAAATAGATCGCGAGCCACAGTTGAAGAACCACGGGAGTAGTAGCTTATCCTTTAAGTTTCGTATCGTAAGCAGTAAGCAGGATGTCTTCTTTTGAACTCGAATACGTACTCCGGAAGTGGCTTTTTATAATACGATTTAATATATCCGGTGTTAATAACACTCGCCCAGCATGATACCATGCTACAAGCAGCAGCTAAAAGCTAACAGCATTCCCTGTTCGCTTCCAGGCCAACTGGCCCCGTGGCCCGTGTGAACACTGAACACTGAACACTGAATGCTTGTGAATAATGAACGATCAGCGAACAAGAACTAGCTGTTAGCGGTAATGCATGAAAACGGGGAATATTCATTATAAAGGGTATATCAGGGAATTTTAGTTGTATTTTTCGGGATATCGGGGAATTCTCATTTCTATACAATTTCATCACCATTTTTCAGTAATAATAATCATATGACGGCCTCAGTGGTTTAGTGGTTTCGATCCTCGGCGACGAATCCTAAGGTCGCGGGTTCAAATCCCGGCGTGCGCAAGTAAATTTTATTTGATTAATTTGTGTTATTTCACAATTTATTCATTTTAAACAATATGTAGTATATTTGCGGCATGTTCCACAGTGGCAGATACTTTTAGTATCGTCCTGGTGAAAGACCACAATTCAGAATCGAATCGTTGCTTGAAATGGCTTTAGCCGTGTTTGATGACCAGATCTTAATATCCGAGTACTTTGCCATATTGCTCTGCCCCATTTCCTTCCCCTACCCTCTTCCTTCAGCTTCACATCATGCCATAGTATCACTGACTCCAACCATTTGGAGCAGTTGGGACTCTTGTGCGGTATGTACATAAAAAAATAATATGTATTTATTCCGGTATGTAGGGAGGTTAGTGCAATGTGCAGTTCCACACATTCCGTATCGATGGCTTAGAGTAGAAATGTTGTAATTACAAAATGGCAAATGTTAGGAAATTGTTAAAAATTAAGTTTTTTTCCAAAAAAATTTTTTTAAGGAAGCGTTCTTGATAATAGAGGCATTATTTTTATATCAATAATATCATATTGTTATCTAGAAAGAAATTAATTTTTATTCTACCATAACCACAAAGTTTGTTTTGTTGTTACAACACTTTAATCCTAATCCATCGATATATTATAGAGTACGAGTATGCATATAGGCTTGGCAATAAAATGTAGACTAAATGTAGAATAATTCGTCATTTTAACGTTTTTTTTTAACATTATATTTTTTGTTTTGTTTTTTTTGTTTTTTTTTTTTTAATTTATCTGACATCTAATACATGGTTATTTCGATACATAAATTTAAGAAATAAAAAAAAAACGCGTTTTCCGTTCGCCTTCCTTGCAGAGCATTAAATAATAATAAAAAAGTATAAACATAAAATGTGATATAGAATCATCTTTTGCAAAGTACCACTGATTTCTTGAAACCGTTTAGAGAAAGCAAAACATGCACTTGGATCATTATCCTTTTTTAAACTTGCAATAATCTTCCTATGAGCCATCTTGGCTTTGTCATTTAAAACGTTTTAAACGATCGCGGCACTTTAATTTTTTGTCTACTTTAAAATGTCAGACTGTACATTTATAGGTGAATAAGATAGACACCTCAAAAATAATTACCTCATAAATATATGAAAATAAAACGTTTAGGGAGCTGTGCCATTTAGATTGTGAGGGGCCAATATCTTTCTTAAGTATGCATCGATGCCGGAGGCTGGACTGGGGCGGGCTCCCATGGTGAGGATATTCCCAGAGCTGTTTATCCTTTCCCTCATTCCTGCCACCCTGAATCTTATGAGGGCTGCAAAACCGTAAACTCGCCCTTCCGTGAATATACTGGAAGCGCTGCAGTATCTGGGAGGCCAAACATTATACGAAGGGCGTTATTGTATTGGACACGAAGTCTTTCTATACTGCTCCTTTTGTGCTTTGCCCAAAGTTCGCTCGTATACAACGTTGCGCAGAAGGCAAGGAAGAGCGTCCTTTTCATAGCGAATAGAATTAATAATACAATAGTTTTAATACTAATATAATTTAGTCATTGAAGAAAATAATATTAACATAACCTAAATGAAACATGAAACCGGAGAAAACAAGAGTAAATAAAAAGATTTCAGTCGCATCTGGGACTCGAACCCAGAACCTCTGCCTTTCCGGAGCAACCGCTTTACCAACTTAGCTAATGAGACCAGTTCAATTTATGTCATCTTCATCGATATCGTATTTCAAATTCAAGATTTGTCAATATTATTCTCCATTTTTAATCCCATAAATTGAACTGGTCTCATTAGCTAAGTTGGTAAAGCGGTTGCCCCGGAAAGGCAGAGGTCCTGGGTTCGAGTCCCAGATGCCACTGAAATCTTATTATTTTCTGTTGTTTTTTTTTTCCGGTTTCATGTTTCATTTAGGTTATGATAATATTATTTTCTTCAATGATTAAATATTACAATGAGGTTTTTAAATCTCAATCAAAATAATTAATAATTAAAAAATGATATTTCATGTCATTGCGATTTCTAGACATTTAAAGGTCATATTGGATTTAGAATAGTGCGCGTGCATCCTCACTGCCCACCCCTGCGAAAATATTGATGAATCAACGATAAAACAATTGACGTAAAAGAAATCCTGAATTTTAGAGCGTAAAGCGGATTCATTCGATCTGTCAGATGTTTATCAAAATAGTAAATTTTTCTTCGTAAAATTATTAATTAGCTCTCTGTAAATATATAAAATCATTGCGTTTTGCATTCATCGCGATGCATAGCATTTCATGGGACTGTGGGAGTCTTTTACGATTAGTAGTTTATGATAGTAGTTCGTTAAACGGTCGTCAGGGCGTGTCTCCAAGCCTCCATTTTCATCTCTATCGGATAATTACGTATTATTACCACGTTTGATTAGCAATGTGCAAATTAACAGCATCATAATAATAGCAGTTTTCATGCATTGTTCAAACCATCGATGCAAAATACTCGAGGTTGGCCTGATAGACTGAAAATAATACAGACTTCAGCGTTGTGGGTTATCAAGATATCAATTTATTCTTGCCATTAGTACCGGATACTGTAATGCTTAATTTTTACGATGGATACGTAAACCTTTTGTTTTATTTATTAAAACAGTACTTATTAGGTTAAAAGTTATTGTATGTGATACCGTTCTCAGCATGCCACTCCCCTCAGCTCGACAACATATCGCAATTGTGGTTACCATAGTCGCATTGACTTCGGCCAGTTGGATCTCTTGCGATTTATTTATAAGGTCTGAACGATAATTATGAAAGCGACATTCTGACCAGTCATAAATTTAGTACATTTTACCCTTAGATAATAGAAACAAAGGGAGACATGGCATTGAAGCGTGCCGACTGTCACAGAGCTATGATCAAACTGCACGGACTACAAAGCGGCTGTTTAATACATTTTACCCTTAGATAATAGAAACAAAGGGAGACATGGCATTGAAGCGTGCCGACTGTCACAGAGCTATGATCAAACTGCACGGACTACAAAGCGGCGGAGCCAATGAAATTTATGCGTTTGGCGTGTAGATATCCATAAATTGAAGAAATGCACAAGTACATTGCTTAGCTAGGCTAGCCGGTTAGTGATTATCTAAAGTCACTTATAGAATCAGTAAAACAATTCACGCAACGGTGTGCAAATGCGTCCACAGCCACTGTAACTAAATAAAAATAAAAAGAAAGGGAGGATAAAATAGCAATTGTAAAAATCATATCATCTCTAAGCTTAGATTTTCTAATAAAACTGTGTTCATCTGAAGCGACCTGCCAGGTAAGTATGTTTTTCTGTATCTGTTTGTACATAATTAGATAGAGGATAGGAAGTAATATTTGTACAGCGCCCTAAGGCGATTTTTCACAAAAACGGCGCTATGCAAATCATTCAATAATTATTATTAGTAGAAATTAGAAAAAAAACGTGATTTTCAGTTTTATGGGTGAACAATATTTACGACATCTGTGCGCGCGGTTTCTTATCAATAACGATTCATGGCCCAGCTCCCTTGTGTCTGTTATCTATTATTTAATAAAATATACTCGAATTGTGTTCTAAGGAAGACCACTGGCAGTGTATTCTACGCCGAAGGCAATGCTTCTTGCGTACAACTTTACTGTGTACTTCTGCAAGTTGAGTGTCGGAATTCAGTGTTTGGTATTACAGTATAAATGTTAAGTGTATTAAAGTCAGTATGGCCACGCCACCGCTGCCGCCAACGCGCGCTATAAATAGCCGTCAGGATCAGGAAGCTCCACTTTGGTCGTGTTATTTAATGCACACATTTGCATTCGCGACAACTGCGTACCTACACTGTACATCGCACCAACTGTGTACCGACACTGTGACGGTACTATCACGATCATATTGCTGCTACAGTATCAGCAAGCCGCTCTCTGGGTCCACAGTAACGTTTCCAAAATCAGGGTCAAGCGGACATAAATAGACCGTTCAAAATCACAAAACTCTTAAACATACATTTTCTTTGCAAAAACAGTTACAAACATCAATACATTTCAAAAGCGATAAAAAATCGCAAAAAAATATAATTGGCGTAATTATATAAAATATAGGTAATTAGAGCTACAAAAATAGTTTTAAAAAGGCTACAAGCAGGTACACAATATAGTTATAGCATTATAGCTAGTTCATGCTTAAAACTGTTATGGGTCATGTGGATAATATCCACATTTCCTGCGAGGCAGTTAATTAACCTAGTAAGTCTTTGCAGAGGCATCACCATTGTTATGTTAGTTATGCACCTGGGAAGAAACAGAAACCTGTGTTGGCGGTCTCGCGTGAAATCATTAGGGACATTTAAAATAATATATAAATTTATTGAGTCTAGTTTTTGGACTGTTAGTTCGTTTGGATTAATAACCCAAATTCACGGAGAACCCTAATAATAATAATAAATAGCATAGTACCATCAATATTTGTCCATTAGCCCTAAGCCACAAGAAGGGAATATCCCAATATTACCAAAATAAAATATCAGTAATCACAAACCTTTTCAATTATATAAATTCATTTACAATAATGTGAACTATTCATAATTTTAATATTAAACATTATAGTTACCCATATGTGCCTTAAATTAACAATTTTTATTATTATAAATTTTTTTTTTGTTTTTTTTTACAATACCTTAAATTAACAAAATAGAAACATTCATGATATAGATACAATGTTGTGTAACCCTGCCTAAGTTTGTATAAATACCGTAGCATAAGAATGTCAACTACCAGTCTGAAAATGTCCGTAGTAGGATGAAACCGGTCCTGGTGAAAATAAATAAGTGGAAGAAAGTACAAAAGTGTTTTAATTTCAATTCTTATATAAATTTATATTAATTTGTTACATATTTTACAGAATTGTGCAATATACACTTTTGTGAATATGTATTCTTTCCTAATGTGAGCTGATGCTTGTACTTACCCATAAAATCCTATTTCAGGCAGGATGTCAGGTATTAATAATACACCGCTCAAGAGTTTATGAGCCATAAGCAGTAATGCTATATCCCTCCTAGAACTTATATTGCAGATACCCAGCATTCCCGAGAAAAACGCTTTTGGAAACAACCATGGGTAATAACCGAACTCTCATGTAGAGGATTCGTAAGAATTTCTTTTAGATTTTCTCGACCATAGACGGTGTCCTCTGGCCCCCGTACCTGAGATCCAGTCTCGAGAATGCTACGCACTTAACTAAAGTAAAGCAGCCTTATTTTGCAAGGTTTGTTAACTCCTTATAACTGTGTATACAAAACCCAAAATTTTTGTTGCATGTTAACGAGCGTCAAACACGGTTCCCAAGTATTTAAAAGTCGTCATGTGCTTCAGAGACGTATCTTTCATTTTATAATTAAAATATACGGTCTTGTGTGACCTCGTATAGCACAAGTCTGAACACTTTTGGAAGAGGAAATCTAGTTTATTAGCAATGCTCCAGTCAATAATTGCAATAATATTTTTCCGAAGTTGCCTGTAGTCTTCCTATGACCTTATTCTCATGAATAATTTAATTTCGTCAGCAAAAAATTAACGAAATTGATATTTTTTTCTAATACTATTTATGAAAATCGTAAACAATAATGGTCCTAAATTGGATCCCTGTGGTACACCATCGTATGTGGGATATGCGCCGGAGTTGTATACAGTTGTAGATACAAATTGTTCTCTCCCGTTAAAATAGTTTCTAAAGAATTTCAGTAAATTTACAGAAAAACCAATCTCTTCAAGCCTACTTAATAATAATAATAATAGTTGGATGATTTGTATAGCGCCGTTTTTTGTGAAAAATCACCTCAAGGGCGCTGTACAAATATTTCTTAACTTATTATGTACAAACAGATACAGAAAAAACATACTTACCTGGCAGGTCGCTTCAAATGAACACAGTTTTAGAAAAATTTATTTATAGAGATGATAGTTTTACATGGTTATTTGTTTCTACTTTTCTATTGATGTTGCGTTTATTAGATGATTGGTGGCACAAGAAGAGGTGGTATTTATTGAATTATTGTACTTAGGAGAGCTAAGTGATCAACCTTATCGAAAGCCTTCGCAAAATCATGATATGTTGTGTCAACTTGCTCATTATTATCGGGTGCTCTCGCCACGTAATCTATAAATACAATCACATGTGTAGTGGTTGATGGCCACGTATATATCCGTGTTGTTGATCAATCAAAAATGGTTCACCTTTGGCTTATACATATTTGTGGATACGCATATAACAAAGCACTTGTTATTAATTATATTAATGATGACGTCACAAAATAATTACACATCTTTCGAATAAAAAACAAATACTTATTACCGAGGTTCTTATAAGGTATGTATGTATTTTAATTTCTGGTAAATCAATTTTTGGTTTATTTCATAAAAAAATGTTCATAATAAATATTTTATTTTGAAAATATACAAGAAATAATAAAATAGTTAATGCGAGTGGTTTTTTCTTCCATAATATAAAAATAATGGGTGTTGGTAGACACCGGACTTTTGCATAATATCGCATCTCTTCAAGACCCTGGTTCTCTCCTACCTTCCTCGAAAGACCCTCCGCACAACATCCGCTAAGGTGTCAAGTCCCGCGGTCCCGAGGGAAATCCTCAGAGCCTACCGTGTAAAATAAAGAATTTAACGTGCGTTTCTTATATTTTTTACTTTTAGTAGTATTATTTGGGACGGCGAGGAATAGTTTGGCGAATCCACTACAAAGCTATTTTAATGTAACTGGGAATTAATTTAATTGTTTAAAAAACAACAACAATAGTGTCCACAATCTTTACGGCGATTTTCCTTCTTTTAGTTCAGCAATATATCGCGAGAGTGCGCTAGGAGTTCTATGTTTATGAGGTTAGAATTTCGAGTAGAATTATAATGAAACCCTTTCAACTGATGTACAAATTGTAAGTAGTTATGGATAATATATATATATATAATTTAGTGAAATGTTCCAACAATATCGTTGCATTTATTGAATGCGCTTTGCAATTCCTACCGGAAGTTTATGTGTACTTCATTGGACCAGCTTCTATTCGACAATGAAATGCTTATATTGAAATTGTTGTATGTATTCTAATGACTGGAAATGCAATAGTGCAGTATCAAAATTATTTCCAGGAAACGTTTATGTGAACGGTTACTGTAAATTACGCAGGAAGAAAATATTACATTTTCCGATGTTCTTATTTAATTTTATTAACATTTAAAACGTGCTAAACTACTTATATAGTTTGTCAGCAGGTACATATTGACAACATGTACATATATTTATATATAAAATATGGTAGATTTTTAAATTTACAAACGTGAAGTTGTGAATTATTGCTTGTCGTTTGCGTGCCATAATTGATTTGACAGCGAAAGTAATGCCTTGTGACTACATTCATTTGATTTATTTTTTTCATTACAAACATTTATTTTTTCAAAATATATCTAAATAATAAATTTCTTACATGGACCTACTTGTGTTTTCCATTTTGAAAATATTCTGCCCAAACAATCCTTTTTTTAATATGTAATCTGTGGCTAACCAGAGTGGTATATCTATGGGCTAACCTCAATACAAAATGGCTAACTAACTAACCATCACGCCGTTTCACCGCAGGGGTAGGCAGAGAGAACGGACCGCCGAACAACTCGATCTTGGCATACACTTCTTGCTTCATTCACATTCATACAACGCCTCATACATTCTCTTCTGTTATTCCGACTTCTGACATGGCCCGACTCGAGTATTTGATTCACTTGATCGTGCCATGTCTTCCTCGGGCGTCCCCGGCTTCCTCTTCCATTCACATTCGCGTCATACATTCTTACACTCCTTTCTTCGTTCACTCGCTCTACATGCCCAAACCGTCTAAACGTCCCTTTTTTAATCTTACTAAATGGTGGGTTCAATGTTTTTCATACTAATTTTAAAACTCTCTAAACCTTCCCCGTACTAGTAAGAACAAAGTGTGCTATTTTAAGCGAACCGGTCTAGTAATTGTCGAGAAAATCGAGGACAGACAGACAGACAAACATTCATTTATATATATATGTATACGTACACAATCCTGCTTATTTTCGTATATAGATAAAAGGGAAAAAAAAATAATAAAAAAAAACAAGTTGTGTTAAGATACGTTCAGATATACATGTGTTAGAATAGAATTAAAAGTTAAAATGTAAGTTTCAATTAGCAATACGAGATCAGTAGGGCATTAATATAAATCATCTGTATCTAATACAAACTTTAATAGATTATACTTGAATTTCGCGGTATAAATGGAATGTATTTATAATTGCCATTGGTAATTTATTTAATATTTTGGATACAATGTAGTTTAGGATATCCTTTCACCATATTTATTGGTACATTTAGAAACCACCTTCCAGAAAAATCCTTCATTGAGAGTGAATCTTGTATTGTGTCTATGGTTAACTATTTCCTTATACAATAATAATAATTATATTACTTCTATAGCGCCGTTTTCGTGGGAATATCACCTCAAGGATGCTTTACAATTAATTTATATAACATATCACCTGACGTATATCCAATACATCTCACAGCTAAAATTTATTACTAATGGCTTACAATTAAGATTTATAACTATTGACTTTCAACTAAGACTTATAGTCAGGGATTAACTACGGAGACTTATAATTACTGACTTACACATTGCTTATAGCTAGTGACGTACAATTTAAGACTTAAGTAGGTATGATTAGAATATAAACCTAACTCATATATAAACCTAATATGTTCTTTAAAGTAATACATACACATATATATATATATATATATATATATTTTTTTTTTTTTTTTTTTAAATTTAATGTAAACCAAATTTAATAATGTTATATTAAGTTCGGCATGTATTTGTAGTTTTTATTATTGTGACGACTTATTTATATGATTTTATTTATTGCCACCCCATTCTAATTTGGACGGGTTTTCAAAAATAATGATTTATTATCGTTAACATCGAAATAGCTGTCACAATAATAAAAACTAAAAATACTTGCAGAACTTAATAATAACATTATTAAATTTGATTGACATACATTTTTTTTTAAATTAAAGGAATTTCTACAAATTAAACACAAATGCAATTAATACATATTTACGAGTATGACCAAGTGCATATTTTATACACAATACTGCAAAAATGACTAATGGCTTAAAACTAGATTCTTACAACTAACATACATATTTATAATATTATACAAGTGTTCAAGAATTTGAAGATGTCGTCTGTTTGTTTAAAAAAAATTACATCGGTTTGCTCCACGGGTTCAGGAATATATCGTTATCTTTTACGGAAACAGATTGTCATTTGAAATCAACCTTCAACGTCTCTTTACACGGACACGATTGACTGAGTCATTTAGGGCTCACCCTGAGAACTGAGAACACGAGACGTGGAAAGGAAAAGGCAGCGTGGGGCGGGGCGGGGAGGGGCGGTCTCACAGCGGACCGGATCCGCGTTTCCTTTCGGTCAGCGCTTCCGCCCTTTCAAGTGGCCGGGCTTATCAGTGGCGGCGGGAGCTGAACGGCCGGCTCCGGGCCGCACTGTGCCGGAGATATGCAACGAGCACGGAGCAAATAATACACAGAGATGCCCTAACACGCGAGGGAGAAAAACCAAAATAAGAGGTGCGGAGGGCGAGCTAAGCGTACTGTCAATTTAAATAAAACAGCAACTAAGTACAATGTTCGGCTTGTTTACAAAAACCGAGTATTTTAATGAATTAATTAAAAAATTACTTCGTATTCACCACTTTATTAATATACACATATCAACATGTTTCGAAAGCGATTCTTTCCCCACCAGGAATATATAGAATACTAAAAAAAAGAATGTCACGTGTAGACGAATGATAAACACAGAACACAATAATGTGAGAATAGACAAATTATAAACATAAACAAAAATTGATTAAAGTAGGTAAGTAATTAATCAAAAATGTTAATAAAAAAATATATTATATGGCCTTCAATATCAAATTTATGTTAGAAATTAAAAAATAAATTATTTTTATTATTAATATTAATATGAAAATAAATTCAATAGATAGCTATTTTTAAAAAAGTATTTGATTATTAATTCACTATTAACGCTTTTTCTGATTTTTAAAACTTCAAATTTGTCTAATTGTAAACCGGTTGTATTTGTATGTAAAATTTGTAACCCTTTATTTATATCAAAAGAATGATTGGTTTCTAAAATATAACTTATTATTTAAACATCCCGGCCGGGTGTTCCTTAACTCTAATACTGAAATTTCTAGAAGTCTTTCCTATGTAAAAATAGTTGCAATCGTTACAAATTAATTTATATACGCCGATTTATTTACAATATTATCTTTATCTTTGTTATTTAAAATATCTTTTATTTTATTTATTATTAGTATAAAAAGCTGGTTAGGTAGTGTTTGGGATGTTTTCAATGATTAAATTAAGTATTATTATTTAAAAACAATATTTTTCTCCACTATTTACTATCTGTCATCAGTTATTTGTACATATACTTAAGATTTAATAAACCGATTATTTTGTTTGACCCTTTTTACAAATGTTTTGTAATTAGCTTACCACAGTTTAAATAACGCGGAACAAACATCGACGGCAGTGAACCAAAACTGTTGCCAAAATGGGTGTCACGTGACTTTTGCCTCCAGCCGTCGAAGCCGTACTTCGGGCAACTCTATTAATTCTGACCTCAGTGGCAACGAGCAAGTCTCACCATGTTACCGCTGTTATTAGTTATTTTTATTATCAATGAATCGAGAAATGGTTTAATGAAACTGCGGACTTTGTTGGCGGTCTGTGTTTTTAATAAGTCGGTGAAGTAGTTATAATTTCATGTTCGTAATCGTGCAATTACATTTTGCTTTCCTTGATTAGAATTAAAAAAGTTATAATTGGTTTCCGCCGTAACCAGAAATTACTGCTTCTCTCTCTGTGGTGTTTATACTACCCATTGATAATAGATAATTGATCAGTAGGGCTGAACCGGGATATTTAGAATATCCATTTTGTAGAAGGGAGGACACGCAAAAGCTGAGAGGTCCTCCAAGAGCCAAGGACAAGTTTTTGTACAATCCGTTATCATGCCGCAAATGCCAACTCTTTGCGGTTGCTGACGCGTCTGCCATGTCTCCTGGCTGCACCACATGCTGGCTAAGATATCATTGACACTAGTTCCTCAGAGCACCTTCCACTGAATTTGTATACTAGACATTTTAATCTCACCTGTGGTCTGTGTCCTAAATCTGTCGTTTTGCAAATTTCTCAGTTAATTACTACACCGATTTCGCTGAAAATAGCACAGTTTGTTCTTATCAGTACCGGGAAGGTTTGGGGAATAGTTTGAGTTAAATTCAATTTGTAAAACTCTTGCTATAACGTTTTAAAATTAGTATGAAAAACATTGAAGCCGCCATGTTGTATTGAGGTTAACCACTCTGGTTAGCCACATATTACATATTCAAAAGAAAGGTGTTTTTGGGTAGAATATCTTCAAAATGGAAAACACACGTAGGTACCTACTTAAAAACTTTATTATTTAGATATATTTTTAAAAATTAATTGTGGGAATGAAATGAATGCTTCTTTGTTTAGATGTAATAATAGTCGTCACAAGGCATTACTTTCGCTGTCAAATCAATTATGGCACCCAAACGACAAGCAAGAATTCACAACTTCATAACTTAATCCAATTTTTTTAATAATCCCGAGCAAGGCCGGTTACACTCATCAGCTAGTCGACAACAAAATTTGCCTTGTCCCACTATTTGACTACTAAAAACATAAGGAAAATTCTTTGTAAATATAAACAAGGGCAACATTATTCAAAACTACTAAGAATCCTAAGACAGTTCGTCAGTCAAAAAAATATCAGAACGGAAATGCTCAATGTATGCGATTTCCCTTTCGAGGCTGGCGATTCCCAGAACGATTTCGTCACCGAGGATCTCGCAGGAGACAAAAGTCACACGATGGCTTACCCGTGTAGGCTTCCACCAACTGAGACGGGTCTCCTTATGTGGCCGGAAGGATTGGAAATCGAAATTGCTTCTTGGAAAAACCGGATACAATGCCCGGCGACCGGACCCGCTCTGGACAAGAGGATACGCTACGTGAATCCATAATGAAAAATCCGTAGACAGTCTGAATCACAGAGCAAATAATACATAGATCTGCCTACAACACGTAAGGGGAAGAAACTAAAATAATAGAGGTCGAGAAATTTAAGTAAAACAGCAAATAAGTAAAATGGTTCGGCTTGTTTACAAAATTCGAATATTTTGTTAGAGTATGTAGTTTAACCCTTTTTATAAATGTTTTATAATTAGTTTACCGCAGTCAGAATCAAGCGAAGAAAACGTCAATGAACTGGGCTGATGCAAAATGGGTATCATGTGGGCTTTTGCCTCCAGCCGTCCGAATGGTACTTAGGGCAAGCCTATTAATTCTGACGTCAGTGGTCTGAATAGACACTCTCTTTGAATTCATTGTTACCAGCATTATGACAGATTCCCGAATCTTTCAACTATTTTCTCTCCTCTCCCGGTGCCCTTTCCTGTTGGAAATTCGCTATCATCAGAACAATGTTCACCCTGCATACTGCAGTCTGGAAAAACTCCTATAAAGTTAGGAATTCCCTGGCCTTCTTCATGCTCTTGCAAGGCTTTCGTCATGCTCTATATCCAGTTTTTACATCTAAAAGTTGATTTATCATTTATTTTTTTTTTACTCCCAAATTATATTTTTTTTACAGTGCAGTACATATATGTTATATAGTAATGCAGCTATTTAAATACGAGTTCAAATAAAAATATAACAAGAAAAGAAAAATTAAAAAAAGATTTACATATATGTATATACACAGTGGCATAGTACACAACTGCTGACCCTGCACAAATCGGCAAGTGCGCCCCCACTGTAGAATTTGGCAGCCCCCTCTGATCGGGGGCTCCAAAATATCTAAAAAAAAAACCCTTGACTCTGTACAGAAACGGACTGTCTGTTTGATAGATTCGCCTATTTTAACAAACGGATTGCAATCTTTGGAGCATAGACGTCAGGTGAGAATACTGTCTTGGCTCTACCAGTATTTGAATGAAAGATGCTCTGGGGAACTAGCGTCATTGATCCCTTCGGCACCAGTGCACAGTCGGGAAACACGCCAAACGCGCGGCCAACATTTGTACACTGTTGACATTTCGACCCCTTTGAATAACAAGGTTCCATCTGACACAGCAATGTCATGCAATAATGTGCTCTATAGAGGGTAACTTTAAGGCTCATTATCGCATAGCATTGCTGTGTCAAATGGAACCTTATCATTTCAAGGGGTCGATTTGTCACATGAAAACGGGGTCGCTTCTACGACTCGTTCTTGAGTTTAACAACCTGGTTCTGGAATGATCTGCCGGCCACTGTGTTTCCTCCCTCCTACAACATGGGTGTCTTCAAGACCCAGGTTCACTCCTCTCTATCATCTAAAATGCCTTCCACACAGCATCCCCAAAGATGATACAGGCCTTGAGAAAAATAATTTCCTGTGTGGAGTTACTGTAAAATAAATAATAATGAAAAGGTAACAGAGGCATATAAGAAGTTAGTATTTAATGGAGATATTTCATCGAAATAATTTATGGTCCGTATTAAATTATCAGAATAATTATTAACACTACCTTCGTAGCGAGTAAGTTGGGATCAAACAATAATCTAATTAACATAATAACAAATGAGATAAGTTCAAAGCAGAACTTGGTAATTTATTAAATTTGACTTGTTATTCTACAAATAAATTTAACTAAGGTATGTTTATATTTTATTATTGATACGTAAATATGTCGATAATATCTTTATAATTACAACCTAAATAGTATACGGCGAACGGGAATATACAATAAGGAACCCCAGTCCAATTATTTTTTTATTTTTTATTATTTATAATGACTTTCGAACTTAAATACAAGTGAACTTCGTTTTTCTTTTCTAGAGTTAAATTTTTTTTTATTTTTCAAAGCTCGCCAAAATGCTCCAAATCTGTGGCCGGTCGGTTTTAATCAGTTTTGAGGTTAGGTTTTGAAGTTTTCCGGTTTTACTCATAGATGTCGCTAGAGATGTGTATACATTTCTATGATTTGGCATCTATGTCATATTTTTCTATGGACATTAACCTTCAAAAATACACAAGTTACATTCTGCCAAAATAATAGTGTCATAGTTGGTTACCTCAGTGAATATGTCGAGTTTCGTTCCAAGTAAATCGCATTTGCGGCATTCGTTGCTTTTCTTATTTCATCAAAAGAAAAAAGCAGTTGAAGCTCATCGGTTGCTGGTAGAAACTTATGGTAAACATGCTCCAGTGATTAGAACATGTGAGACATGGTTTCGTCAATTTAAAACTGGAGATTTCGATTTAACAGACAATGAACATCCTGGTGCAACGAAAAAGTTCGAAGACGAGGAATTTCAGGCGTTATTGGATGAAGACCCAACCCAATCGCAACAACAATTGGCCCAAACACTTAATGTGACCCGAGGAGCAATTTGCCAACGTTTAAAAGCCATGGGAAAGATCCAAAAGTATGGAAAATGGGTACCACACCAAATGAACGAGACAAATCGAAAAAACCGCCAAACCGCCTCATACAGCTAAAGTAGTGAAGAACACTCTCAAAGCATTGAATTGGGAAATATTATCGCACCCGCCGTACTCTCCAGACCTTGCTCCGTCCGACTATCACCTTTTCGCATCGATGGGACACTGACTCGCAGAGCAGCGCTTCGCCAATTTTGATAACTCGAAAAATGGCTCGTCGAATGGTTTGCCTCGAAAGAGAATTTTTTTTTGGAATGGTATCCATGATTTGCCTCAAAGATGGACAAAATGTATAGAATCCGATGGTCAATACTTTGATTAAAAAAAATTTGAGATTCCCTTGAGAATTAAGCATTTTCTTTATTGAAAAAACCGGCAAACTTCAATTAACACCCCTAGTATATGATTTTATATTCTATTCACAGTAAACAATAACTAAACATATGTAATAAAAGTATGTACATTTTTAGAAACTTTAACTCAAAGAATAATAATAGTATTGAGCATTAATATTATCATAATATCCGTATTGATAATTGGTTTGCTCGTGAATACTCTAATTTCTTTCGTTAATAATAGTTTTTTTTGTCATATTGAACAACAATTATGGAGTTTAAAGTCACCCAAATTAGGTTTAACTTTCTCCAAAACTATAATAATACATCTTTAAAATACAAAATTTTCCATACTAATCCAAAAACAGAATACGCACGTGACGTCAGATGTTCCAAATCCAATGGTACCAACATAACAAGGTGTTTCGAATAGATGATTTTTTATTCGCTTTTAAATAACGATTTATAAATTCTACACATAATTATATATAATAAAAGCTATATATTCAAAATCGGCGTTTGCTGCCATTATATGTTTCACTGGAGTTCCTTATTGTAATACCGTGTTGAAATTGTCACGATAACAAGGTAAATAATTCCTCGATTTACGTGGTAGATGGAAATAAATTATAAACATTATCTTTTTCTGCTAGTGCCCTCTTTTGTCGGCCGTTGACTTTCATCGGGGCATCCTGCTTTTGTTAGAAGTCTGGAACCCATCTAGTAAACTGCATTCGTTTTCTTTATTTTTGTTTTTTTTCTTTTATTAGGTAATTAGATAGTGCAATTAACAATATTTTTTTTTACTTTCTGCCTAACGTTTTCGTAATTTTTCCAGAATGCTCACTACATACCAAAATATGGGATTTTATACAATCCCACTATATTCGTACTAATTTTCCTCGGTTGATCTTGAAGATGACTGTGAACGAGTCCAAATTCGTCACAAGTCCTGCGGAGTCGGTCATGCGTCAAATCGCTGGTTATTTTTTTCTGGCAGAGCTTCCTGTGCATTTTTTCGACGGCTCCACCGCAAAAACCCCGCTGACAGTTTACAAATTTCAATTTCCGTTCAACATTATTTATCTCCTCAAATGCAAGCGATTATTCTTCGACCCCCGGAGATGTCCCGAGCCCCCTTATGTAGGTATAATTGGGTTCCATGGCAAAACAGAACGGTGGCAAAGCGGAACACTAAAGCTTTTTTTTATTTATTTTTTTATTTATATTTTCTTCAAAATATTGATATTCTCCTTGTGGCGTCATTATTAATAAATTAATTAAAAATTACTTAGTAATCACTACTTTATTAATATATAAATATCAATATGTTTCGAAAGCGATGCTATTCTCATCAGAAATATATATGATATAAGTAAAGGTTTAAAAATTTTACACACGAATTCAACCGCTTTACAATTAGACAAATTTGAAATTTTAGAAATCAGAAAAGGTGTTTATAGTTAATTAAATGTAATTAATTATCATTTTTTTTTTAAATAGCTGCCTATTGAATTGGTTTTCATAATAATATTAATAATCAAAATAATTTCCTTTTTAATTTCTAATATAAATTTGTTATTCAATGTTTTATAATATTTTTTATTAACATTTTTTTCTAATTGCTTGCATACTTTAATCAATTTTTGTTTATGTTTATAATTTGTCTACTCTTACCTTATTGTGTTCTATGTTGTGATGAGAGAAGCATCGCTTTCGAAACATGTTGATATGTATATATTAATAAAGTGGTGATTACAAAGTAATTTTTAATTAATTTATTTATATCTATATATTATACAGTACCATTTTACATAAAAAAATTTAAGTGTAATAATGGTACTTTGTGTAGTGTTTTATAATGTTGAGTGTAAGGTAGGTTTGAAGAGGTGATACTGTGAATGGAGTATTACATGTGTCGTGACCACTTCACTAGGAGAACCTGTGCCGAGGTGTTCACGTGGAAGTGTTTAATGTTTGTACAAGTATTGATTAGTTTTCTTTTAATATTTTACTTGTGCTATATAAATGTGAATTAGGTATAGAATATAGTAATAATAATAATAATCGGATGATTTTTATAGCGCCGTTTTTGTGAAAAATCACCTCAGGGGCGCTGTACAAATCTTACTTCCTATTCTTACATTAATCCTATATTAAATCTGACTTTTTTTTGGACTCTATCATTACACATTATTTATAGACCTTATAAAGAGATGCAGTTAGATTATCAAAATTAAATACGGATTGGTCTAAGTTTTCAGACATGTTAAATTGAAAAAAAAGAAGCTAACTGTATTTATTCCTTACGATATATTGCAAGACGCTAATACAAATGATAGGAGTTATGTGAAGTTGGGCGGCGGGTGAGGACTGGGGCCGGGGGTACTGATCCTTTCTTCCTTTCTTATGAATGAATGATGAAATGTTTGTTTAAGCTAACCTAACCTAACTTATTATTTTATCGTGTTGTGTTTTATTGCAATTCTGTCCGGTTACCGTATATTTACATTATCTGTATAACAGAATAACAGAATAGAATGTATGAGGCGTTGTATGAATGTGAATGAAGCAAGAAGTGTATGCCAAGATCGAGTTGTTTGGCGGTCCGTCCTCTCTGCCTACCCCTGCGGGGAAACGGCATGATGGTTAGTTAGTTAGTTAGTTAGTTAGTTAGTTAGTACTCATTCTTATATTGAACAGTTCGGCAGTTCAATAGTTCTCCGGTTTTTGTGTTTTCTCCCTCCTACAGCGTGGATCTCTTCAAGATCAATGTTAACTTTTTGTCTTTCTTAAAAACAATCTCCACAGAGCATTCCCAATACAACATTGGCCTTAGAACCTCATGCAGGCCTCGTGTGTAGAGTTAATCTATCGTATATTTATCTATCTATCTATATTATATATATATATATACACATACACATACACATATAAAGAAGAGTGTCCCGGGCGTTGTTTGTTTTGTATACAAATCTACCAGTTTTATTCCGAACTTGATTAAATTTTGCACACTTGACCTTCAAAATAAGAGGAAAATTACTCCAAATCATTCATAATCCCGGGAAACGCCGGGTACTTCAGCTATTATAAAATAAAAGGAAACATTACCGTCACCTTAAATAGTCATCTACGTCATTTTTTTTACAAGTTGTGATTTGAATACCACCTTTAAGCATTTTTTGAAAATACATAATATTACTACGCCAACCTCATCTGTGATAATTAGAAGTTAGAAAAAATCGTATCAAGTAAAAGAAATAATAAGAAATATATCTTGTATTATTTATTTTATATATACATTTTATAAAAAAAAATACGTATTAAATAAATATATTTTTTTTAAGATTCTTCAGCTTCACTCGATTTTTATGCGATTCATAACATTGATCTTCGATTGATTCATAGAATTCTTCATACATTAAATAAGGACAGTTTCATATCGTCCTATACCTAACTTTTTTTTAATCTTTATGTTTGTAAAGTTTAAGGTGGCATTATTATTAAAACCCCGCTGCTGTTTACTCTCCGACAATAACTCTCGCCTTCCCATTTTTCCAAACCTTTTGAAGGTCTAACTAAATTAGAGAGATATTATTAATGATGTTTGTTTGTACAAGTTCGCCGTCGTCGGCTCCTAATTCCGAGTGCACACACAGCACAACACAGAACACAGCGTAACATAACACACGTCAGAAGGCAGAGTCAGCCGGCTGGAGTCAGAACATCCCGGACGGGAGCGCACTCGGCTGATTGGCGCCATAAAGCGCATCCGGCCTGGAGTGTGGAGAGCAAACTAAAATCTATTTTGCCGCTTCCTGCTTCCGGTGAGGCAACCGCGACTGGCAGTACACTACACTACACTATACAGGATGCGTCAGGACGTACCGGATAGACTTTACCAGCGATTCCTCGACTTATTTGGACTAATAAATGTAGTCATTATGCAGAAATAGAATTTCAGGCCATTTTTTTTATTTTGATCCTCCATGCCTTATTTATTTGCGGTTTTCTCCACCTTGTTATTCAATTCTATTTGTATCCAGTAAAAAACCATGTACGAGGTGTGTTCAAAAGAAAAGTTGAATTTTGAATTTTCGCGGGCTGTGTACATTCGATTATCGTTTTTTTTTGTTATGTTGGTAGGGAGGTTGTTGCAATCTCCCACGTCCCATATGGTTATATATATTTTACATAAATGCAACTGTATAAGATATAGAATATTACTCGGGCAACCCGCGCTCAGGTCGGCCAAGTCTGATGCGTCGAACAGACTGATAGAACCCTCTCGTACGAATGCTGCTAAATTTGGGGACAGAGCTTCCAATGTACTAGGTTCACATTCTTGGAATGATCTTCTATTTGGTTATTTGATTTGAGATCAGAAAGCAATTTCGACTCCTTTAAGAATTTTTTTAAACATTCCTATTTAAAATGGGCTGCAAACATTAACAATATGTAAAGCGCCCTTGAGGTTATTTTAAGCACTAAACGGCGCTATAGAAAAATTCTCCATTTATTATTATAATATACTAAGTTAACAAAGGAACAAGAATAATGTGTGTTTTCAGATTATTATTTACTTATTATTATTTACCTATTATTATTTACTCACTACTTCTTGTTAACAAAAATATGGTCACCCTAAGATTGTGACTAGTTGGAGCACAGATACTTTAAGATAGTTATTTGGGTTACAATGAAATTATTATTATTGTAACCTATAAATGTATGGCCCAACTAAAAGATTTACTGTAGATTTTACAGTTTGAATATCTTTGGTGTTATTGAAAAAACTAATTATAATTATCGTTTCACTAAAATTGTGTTGGCGCTCATCTCAACACAGGATTGTCCTAGTGAGATGAGTGTCTAATGTTTTTTTTTTTTAATTTAAGAATAAATAAGTAAATGTCAAAGTAGTAAAAAAACAAAAACAGTTACGTCGGACGTGGTCCTGAGTGAGCTCGGGCCCTGCGCTCGCTGAGGAGTGGCGCTTGGTGCTGGTAGGCTGCGGTTACCACCATGTTGTCAAAGGCCGTTAGCCGCATCCTGATTCCTGTGGCCCGGGTGTGTCATCATGCCCGCGAATCCATCCATCCGTTGCTCCGTGAACATTGCCGATGCGCTGCTGTTTCTCCGATATCCAAATATAATTCTGAAGGCATTATTATATTGGATTCGGTGTCGTTCCATTGAGCTGTTTCGGTAGTGACTGACACCATGTCACACCCTAAAAATGACATTTATAATATTGTGAACGAGGCTCACTTGTGTCACGTGGTACACACATCATTACACAGTAAGGGTCGACGAAGCGGATGGGGGAAAAACATGTCACCGGAGATCAAAATGCAATTTACATTTTTTACTCCAAACAAACCCAGGAATCGCTGGTTTAAATTTGTCCGTATCCCCCTGATACACCCTGTATAATGCAGTTCCTACACAGAACACAGCAAGCAGGTACACAATACACACTCAGCTCCGCACCTCTGTGAACACTGTACAGTCTGTACACTGTGTACTGAGTTGGATGTTTGCGGACAGAAATATACCCGAGTGGATTGCTTCCGCCGCATTCAATCTGTTTGGCATCCGTCAGAGGCGTGTTTGTTTGCCATCCGATTCCCATTCACGGGACTTCCCGGGGTTAATGGCAGCGGCACCTAAGGAGCCGATTAAACTGTATTAAACGCACTTTTGGGGGAAAAATAAATACTTGACATCTTAAATATTTGATACATGGATGCTTTCTTTTTTTCTACAGTAACTCCACACAGGAGACCCTGAGGGAAATAGTTTCCCTCAAAGCCTATATCATTTCTACCCTTAAACCAAACATGATTTAAACTGTTCTTAATTTTTCATAAAACTTTTATTCATTGTCAATTACAATCTGTGAGCATATAATTCTTGCTGTCATAATCTCAGACAACATCAACAGCCACACTATTAGTTAAAAAGCATTCTTATCCCAGACAAAATTACGAGAGCAGTCGAGAAAAACTAATTACTTAAACGGTAACAGAATAATACAACATATTTCTGATCAAAATCTATTGATAAGAAAATTGTACGCCCATTTATTTAGTTGGCCCCAACAATCAGCGTAAAATGATAAATAAATAAAAAATAGCCATTTTCAAACATTTAATAAAAAAAATGCATGCAGCCTACCTTTGGTCATAGAGCAGTACACGCCACTGCGTAATAGGTACCTTAACTTTGTAAAACTTAATGTACCTACTATATAATTTATAATAAAATGTACCTACTGTGTATATGTCTAAATAAATTGCGTACCTTACCTACGCACATTCTTTATAAATATTATGCAGGTATCCTACCTACCTTTCGAGATTTTTTGTAAAATTCCTTGATGAGTATCCACAAATGTCATTCTTGACAGTTCATTCAGCATTGTAGTGTTGTCAGAAATATATATTTTTTTAAATTCCATATTGTTGGGTATATTAGGTTTAATGTCCTTCGGTTGATTAGTTCAAATTTCAAAAGTGCCCCGCTCGACGGTACCGTCTGGCATTAAAAAAACTTTTTTCGCTAATGTCTTTCATACCTAAAGATACGAAAATTGCATTTAAAATTTTGTTCAACATTGATGATGAATGGTCAGAAGTCATATCTTCAAATTCGCCCCCAATTACGTCAGAGTTGCCCCACTCCACGTTTTTAACATGTTTGACAAAGTTGTTCTGCCGATCTGATGGTCTGTTCTAGGGCAGTGGTCCTTATTACATTAAAGTTGCCCCACTCCACAGTACTTTCTGACAATTTTTAACATTTTTGGCAAAGTTGTTCTGTCGGTCTGGGTCTGTTCTAGGCCAGTGGTTCTTATTACATTAAAGTTGTCCCACTCCACAGTACTTTCTGACAATTTTAAACATTTTTGGCAAAGTTGTTCTGTCGGTAGTCTGTTCTAGACCAGTGGTCCTTAACCCGTGTTCTGCAGAACACTTGCATCGAATTGAAAAAGCAAAACGACCGCTTGTAATTTTTTTTGGAATTCCGATTGTTTAACCACCGTTTATTCTGGCTGACGTGTCTGTACCTACATCTACCTATTTGGGCAATTGGTCCACAGTTGGTTGACGATTCTCCGACTTGTGTAGGAAAAGCACTCGTCTTGGTCGTGGGACGCACCAGAACCAAGTGCGTGAGACTGAGAGTGACTCCGACTGTGACTGGCTGCACGCTCGTTTCTTGTAACTTGTAAAACAACGTGACACCAACGCGCCGGTTCTCGGTACCCGTGTTAATCTGACGGGACACGTAACAATCTGTCATGTAATCATCTCAAATGGGAATAATTCAACAGTGCCTACACATGAAAGTTGTTTTATTGGTGGGGGCTTTGGCCGCTTCTCGCCTAGATCGGGAAAACCAGACGTAGATGTACAAGATTAAGATGAAAAAGTGTTCCAAATCACTTGTCCATAACGAATTTATCTCTCTTTTTCACACCCACAATAATTCAGAAGTAAAACCGATTGATGAGCCCTACTTTCACAAAATACTGTTGATAGCTATTCAAAATAAATTGCATTTAAAGAAAATTAAGGACTTTGCCCATGCTTCTTTCCACGGACAAATTACAGTAAACCTCGCCTTCGCCTGTCTCTTGGAAAAACACCTATATTTTTTTTTTCTGGTAATTCAATTTGATAATGTTATTATTAAGTTCTGCGAGTATTTTAGATTTTTTTATGACAGCTGTTTCAACGTTCAAAGCCATTTTAAAACTGTTGTTAGGCCACATTGAGACGATTTATTTATATGATTTTATTTACCCCTACCCATTTTTTTATGTTGTTTGAAATGATTTATTAAAACTTTCGGTAAAAACCGATTTACTCGGGAAATAATTGTGATAATTAAAATGTACTCTTTAAATTTGTAAAATATTTAATAAATATTTTTCTGTTTAAAAACATTATGTTTATCGTATTGCGTAATAATACTATCATTATTTTGAATTAATAAATAATTACTCTCCGACGTCCCTCTCCCCCTTAACTCATATTATTGAAATTTCTTTCCTTTCTTTCTTTCCTATGTAAAAATAGTTGCAATCGTTACAAATTAATTTATATACCCCCGATTTATTTATAATATTATCTTTATCTTTGTTATTTAAAATATGTTTTTTATTTTATTTTATTTTTATTATTATTAGTGTGGTTGATTAAATGCAGGAGTTCAAAACAATCGATTTTACAATTTAATAATTTTAATAAAAACGTTAGGTCATTTAAAGTATCAATTCAGTTAGCGTCATTTTATATGAATTTAAGTTACAATTGAAAATGTCTACATCTCGTAAGGTATTGTGGGTTTTGCAGATACGTCACTATTAAAGAGTTTTGCGCGTATTTGAATTTACATTATGATATTCTAAATAAATCTGGAGTTGCATTCAGCTTACTAGATAATGATGAATCAACAAGACATTTCACAATTTTTTGTAAGAACAAAGAATCTGATAATTTTCTGCGTTAATATAAAGCAATGAGATCAATCTGATCATCACTAAAACTATGCGATAGGTGCTGTGTAAATTGCTTTTGAATGTTTTCAATAAGATCGGTATCCTTTACCAACATTTGTATTTTTTTTAAATGGATCGGTTGCTGAATGGTTTCGGTTCACCATGAGTTGTAATTCAGTTAATCGGGTCATTCGGCAATCATTCTTTTATCGCCTCCAAAGGCTTCCGCCTGGTCCGGGTCTCTGTGGTGTCTCCCAGTACGGCCACCGCGGCTCGGTATGAATGACCCGCCGCCCATCACTGAATGGCCCCCGCCTATGCGAGTGTATTTCTGTCCGCGGCGACTTGCGACAGAGCTACAGGAGACGAAGCTACTCCCATTCTAAGACGATCGTTGAATCAATAATTACTAATGTTTTTGTTGGATCTCCGTTTAATTGCGCGTTTGTTTGTTGTGTTTCGAAGCTCCATTTGAAATACAGTGGCGTTTGGTGTAGAATGCACTCAATGAGTCCTCCGCTACTAAACAATTCTAATTAATTGAACGCAGTGACGTGCCGTGACTTTTATCGGAGTTTCAAGAACCAAAATTTCAATAAATAGTATTTTACTGCTACATGAGTGACAAAACCTATCTAGAAATTACTCTGTTTTCATAAGGATGTTAATTATTTTAGCATTAAATTACGAACCAAAATCTTTGTGCCCTTGTAAATTACGAAAATAGGAAATTAAACGTAATACGGTAACCTTCGGTACGGTACCTTCTCATGCATCTAAATAATCTTATTAGAATTGTACGTTGGTTGCTTCAAACGGCTTGAGCCGTGTTTGATGTCCATGTCTGAATATCCAGATTTTTTCTCCTTCCCTTCTCCGTTCCCTTCAGCCTCAAAACATACCCCAATTGGGCATACCATAGTCCCACTAGCTCCGGACAGTTGGGACTCTTGCGCAAATATAAAACGACCGTTTGAGTTCCCGCTATGTGGCTGATGGAACACAAATACTGATGAAGTTATTCCAGACTGTGTTATTAAAATACAGTTTAAAAAAATGTTATTTCTAATTTTAAAACTGTTAAAGGTCTATTCACATCTACCAGCACCGCGCAGAGCAGAACAGCACAATACAGACACGGCAACATTAGTTGTAAACATTATCTATTAACACATTCATATTACAGCGTACGTAAACGTAACGTATTCTCACATGCACGGACATGCACCGGCTGAGATTGTTGGCTAGAATATTTTGACGTTGCTGGTGGCCACTAGCGTCTGCGCCTTTAGTATGAACACATAACGTTAGCACCGCCATCTTCGTCAATGTAGATATTGCTAAAACCGAGAAGATAGATAACGATAAATGGATTGAATTGATCACGGAATTTAGGTTATAAAATAATAATAAACATTGGAATAGGATTATATAATCCTCGAATCTGTTGTGGCGAACGCTAACACTCAGTTGACAGGTCACTTGACAACCGTACTCGCGTCTGTGCTGTGTCTGTGCTGTGCTGTTCTGCACTGCGCAGTGCTGGTAGATGTGAATAGACCTTAATTCGTGGTGGAATTTGATTATCTTTCGATATACTATCAGAATATGATGTAAAGTGAGATCTGGAGTTGTCTCTTTCTAAAACACATGTCTAACCTTCAGAGAAAGGGAGTTAGAACGGGTATTATGAGGACCGTCATTTGGTTCCCGATACGGAACAACTAGAAACAAAGGATTTTTATTACTACTTTTATACAAAGGTCATATTAAAAAGTTTTGCGTTATAAGAATAATATAATTTTTAACTGTTATCCGCCTTTTTAGTTATTTGTGAGGCAAAATAAATCCTTCGTAATTGTATTTTGTGTTTAATTCGTATAAATCCATTAAATTTATTTATTTTAAATTTTTATCTAAATTAATACTTGCAGAACTAAATAATAACATTATTAAATTTTATTTATATTGAATTAAAAAAAAAATCCTGTCAGAAATATGAACTTATGCCCTTTCTCGTATTATCTGTCTTAAAATATATTTATTTTTATATCTAATAATTTTACCTATCCATCTACATTTTTGAAATGATGTAACTGCATAGTATGCGTACAATATTCGTGCTCATAGAAAGTCGATATTCTTTCCTTTTTTAAATCGTTTTATTGTCCAATGATTTGGACCACGAACCGTTACTGCTTCTGCCTACTCCATTCATATTTGTGCTTCCTTCAACCCTAGAGGGATGTTATAGAATTCAACCGTTTTCAATGATAATATATATGTATTACAGTTAAGGAACACCTAATGTGTTTAAATAATAATAATAATTGAATGATTTGTATAGCGCCGTTTTTTGTGAAAAATCACCTCAAGGGCGCTGTACAAATATTTATTAACTTATTATGTACAAACAGATACAGAAAAACATACTTACCTGGCAGGTCGCTTCAGATGAACACAGTTTTATTAGAAAATTTATTTATAGAGATGATAGTTTTACGGTTGCTATTTGTTGCTCCTTTTTTATTGATGTTATTGTACATTTATTAGAAGATTGGTGGCACAAGAAGAGTTGGTATTTATTGAAATACTCATAATTTTTAGGACTGGAAAATATTTATAAAATTAATTTTATGACTGGAAAATATCTATAAAATCACCTTAAAAAGCGTAAGAACTTTTTAATAGATATTAACATTTTTTTTATTTTTGTTTACACTTTAGTTATTTACAGTGTTGCGGGCTGTGGACGCATTTGCGCACCGATGCGTGAATTGTTAATTTTTTTTATTAAATGAATTTAGGTAAGTACTAACCGGTTAGCCTAGCTAAGCAATTTACGGGTGCGTATAATAAGAATTATTCAGAATTTGCCAATCATATTTTAGAAAACAATCATTCTTTTGATATAAATAAAGGTTTAAAATTTTTACATGCAAATAAGGGTTAATAGTGAATTAAATTATTTGTCAAATATTTTTTTTAAATAGCTCTATCTCTTGAATTTATTTTCATATTAAAATTGATAATAAAAATAATTTATTTTTAAATTTCTAATATAAATTTGTCATTCCATGTTTCATAATATTTTTTTATTAACATTCATGATTAATTACTTACTTACTTTAATCGATTTTTGTTTATGTTTATAATTTATCTATTCTTACATTATTGTGTTCTATGTTTATCATTTGTCTATACTTGACATTATTATTTTTTAGTATTCTATATATATTCCTGATGAGGAAAGCATTGCTTTCGAAACACGTCGATATGTATATTAATGAAGTGATGAATACAAGCCATTTTTAATTAATTTATTTGATAATATTCGACTTACTAATATTAGGAAAAAACAAGCAGCTCATTGCGAGGTGTGGGCAGGCAGATTATTATAGAGGGGTTATATTCTTCCGCTGCAGGAGATTTGGTACTGCTCTTTCGGCCTGAAACTCTTCCTGGATGTGGCACGATAATTCGGTCGCAGATCTTTTCCCGCTTGAACCGAGATCAAAATTGCGCTGCCGTAGCGGAGCGCTTTTGATCTGCAAATCTATTTAATTCAACGTTCAGCGGCGGGATTATTCAATCGTATGATGCTATTTAGGCGAATAAAAAAGAAGAGGAAAATGTTTTGAAATTTAAGTAGGAGGTGAATTACTAAATAAATAATTACGTAAATTGTAATTATTTATTTAGTAATTTGAAATTCTTAATTGTACATGTGTGTGTAAGACATATTATGTTCACATTAGTAGAATACATGTCGACCCCTTGCAATGTCATGCGATGTATTCTAGAGAGAGCAAATTTAAGGCTCTTTATTTGCATAACACTCGAGTATAAGATGGAACCTTGTTATTCCAAGGGCTCGATGCACCATATGAACATTTTTTTAAAAATATTAAGTTAAATAAATAAATATAAAGTACACGAATGGGTCATTCGTTATTTATTTGAATATTAAGAGAATTTGACGGTCTCCGTGTTTGAATGGTTACGATCCTCGGCTACAAATCCGGAGGTCGCAGGTTCAAATCCCGGCGTGACAAGTAAATTTTATTTGATTAAATTGTGTTATTTCACAATTTATTCATTAAAAATAATGTGTATATTTGCGGCACGTTCTAGAGTAATCGATAGTCAGTATCGCACTAGTGAAAGACCACCATTCAGAATCGAAACGTTGCTTGAAATGACTTTGGCCGTGTTTGGTAACCAGATCTGAATAGCCGGGTACTTCTTAACCTTCATTTTACCCATCTCCTTCCCCTGCTTAATTCCTTCATCGTCACAAAATACCGCAATTGAGTATGCCATAGTCTCACTGGCTCCAGGCGGTTGGGAGCAGCGGGAACTCTTATGTGCTACCCTAAACAGAATAATTTAGTACTTGCAAACTATAAATCCAAGCAAGGCCGAATTTCTCGTGTAAATATTACATTCTATTATAAATAGTTACATTTTTCGTCAGGTTGATTATTCATAATCCTTACATCTAGTATACTCGTATTCTCTTTCCAACACTTTTTTTTTTTTTTTTATTTAATCGTCTTACTTCGGCAAAGGGTTTTTTTTATAGTAAACTGGCTGAAGTACCCGGTGTTGCCCGGGGTTATTAATTGTTTAACATAAAGTTTGACAATCCTCAATCCTACCCCTATTCCTATTCCTACTCTTACTCCTACCCCCTACCCCTATCCCTATCCCTACCCAGTAATTTTTCTCTTATTTTGAATGTCAAGTGTGCAAAATTTCATCAAGTACCAAAATTTGGCTTTAAGGATGGTGGGGTGGTTTTTTGGAATCTCATGTAGACGGTGACCTTCCTCTTGTTTTGTAGGCCATGTGTGCAAAATTTCATAAAGCTAGGATTAATACTGTGGATTTGTATACAAAACAATCACACCTCCCGCTCGGGACATTCTTCTTTATATAATAGAAGGATATATAAAGAATGATTAGATTAAGAATGTTATAAAAAGTTTTATTGTAATATTTACTTACCGCTATCAACTATCCCTCGATCGACCATTGCAACGTCATTTAGTTGCGCGTACCAATATTATTAGCGAATAATTGATCAAAAATCGTTACGCATGTCTAAATGCCGTCACATGTGACTTACCCGGGGTTCATTCATCATAATATGGATATTCACCCAAGGACACGAATTTACTGAACCTAGGAACTATTCGACATACGACTTTATTTATTTATTTTTTGCAAGAACAGTTGTGTATTTATTTCATTTACTTTTATTTAGTTTCGATACGTGTCTTTGTCTATTTACATAATAACAAATAACACGGCTTATTCAGGATGTTTTTTCATAGTCTTCTTCCTCACTGGGGGCTCCTGTGCTGAGTCGGACTAGGTTTTATTTTAAATTGCTTTAAGCTTCTACTGCGTTTTATTCAAAATGCCGGATATCTCGTCTTCTTTGAGTAGAAGAGGAATATATTTTTCTATGCCAATACATTGCAAAAGCGATAAAAATCATAAAAAATATAGTTAACGTAATAATATAAGATTTAAAGGTAAACGTGGCGATAAAATAATTTTGCAATAAATAATAGTTACATCTTAATAGTTAGTTCGTGCTTAAACTTGTTGTAGGTCATGTCGAAAATATCCACATTTCCTGCGAGGCAGTTAATAACCTAGTAAGTTTTTCCAGGGATATCACCATTGGCAAGTTAGTTCTTGAGAAGAAACAGAGGCCGGTGTTGGCGGCCGCGTATGAAATTATCAGGAATATAGAATCGTATTTCAGCCAGAATGTCAGGTAATCGTAATATACCATTCGAGCGTTTATAACCCATAATCAGAAATACTATATCCCTCCTAGAACTTGGCCTGCAGATACCCAGCATTCCAGAGTGAAGTGCCGTTGGAAACGGTCATGGGTAAAAACCGAACTCTCTCACTTAGAAGAATGATAAAAAAATATTTTGATTTTTCTCGGCAATTAGTACATGGGCAGAAAAATATAATAAGCTATAATATAGAAAGCTACGCACTAAGCTAAAGTAAAGCAGCCTTATGACTGCAACTCCTTTGTGTTGTGTATGATAAAACCCAACATTAACACCTTCTAGTAAGCATAGCAATGTTCTAATAATCCCGTATTGTGTTATACCATAATATGATCTATTTATTTCTAATATTGATAGCCCATTGTACCTTCAATCCCATGACTTGATCGCGGTAGAGCAGATGATCTGGATCTAGTATGACAAGAGGAATTCTGCAGTTGAATGAAGTTTCGGAATATGTATACAGATGATAGATGAATTATGATCATTTTCAAACTGCAAACTTGCAGTAGGAACATCTATATTTTTCCCTCAAAAGTTTTGTTCTCTGTGTTTCAATCAATAGTATCCCAATGTATGATATGGCGCAGGTGAAATGAATGCCCTGTCATGTTCCCAGCAGACCAAGCGGAGTTCGGAGTGCGGCCGGACGGTCTATTTCCACCGCGCCCGGAATAGCCGCCCATCCGCTTTTGACAAGCGGCGCGAATAAATACACAAGGCTTATTTATAAGAGAGGGATTGCATATGCATCTATTTCGATCGGACCCATCGAGAGTGCCGATTGGAGAGCCGAGAGCAATGTCACGCCGCGGTGCATTTCAAATTGTGCAATGTGCAGTCTTAGCGGATTCACAGCACGAGCGTTTGCGGGATCCTAAACCACTGCTCAAATGATCGATTCATTGATTCTGCATTTTCCGCTGTCAAAAGTACCTGGCCGCGGCGGTTACAATTTTTTTTATAAATTCTTGCTTTGTTTTAGTTACCCCACACGTTTTCCAAAGATTTTTCTGCTCGTTCTTTAGTACCTCATTTGTTTCCATTTTCCCTGTCACTCCTCAATTTTCCATGCGATTTAAAATATATTTTTACCCTCTTCCTTCTCATGTCACAGATAAGATAGAAAAAAACTCCAACCCTATCCAAGTCTTTGATTCGCAATATAGGTAATATTATTTTTCAGACAACGATAAAATGTTGTATTCATAAATGATTTCAAAAATACTTTGTATTCACCACTTTATTAATATACACGTATCAGCATGTTTTAAAATCGATGCTTTCTTCATCGGGAATATATGGAATACTAAAAAATAATAATATCAAGTATAGACAAATGATAAACATAGAATACAATGATGTAAAATAGACAAATTATAAACATAAACAAAAAATTATTACAGTTGATAAGTAATTAATCAAAAATGTTAATAAAAAAATATTGTAACAATTGAATATCAAATTTATATTCGAAATTTAAAAAGAAATTATTTTTATTATTAATATTAATATGAAAATAATACATTGAAGAGATAGCCATTTTAAAGAAATATTTTATTATTAATAATATTTAAATCACTATTAACGCTTTTTATTATTTCAAATTGGTCTAATTGTAAATCCATTGTATTTGTATGTAAAAATTTTAAACCTTTATTTATATTTCTAAAATATTATTATTTAAACACCTTAGGTGTTCCTTAACTCTAGTAGTGAAAATTTGAGGAGTCTTACTAAGTAATATAATCGTTACAAATTATTTATCCTTGTTTTACCGATATTTTAATGGAAGATGCTCAGAGGAACTAGCGTCAATAATCCCTTCGGCACGGGTGCATAGCTAGAAACACGCCAAACGCGTGCCCAACATTTACACACAGTCGACATTTGTCACATGAGAATTGGTCGCTTTTACGACTCGTTCCTGTGTTCAACAGCTCGGCTGTGGAATGATCTGCCGGCTTCTGTGTTTCCTCCATCCTACAACATGGTTCTCTTCAAGACCCAAGTTCACTCCTTCCTATCCTCTAAAAGACCCTCCACACAGCATCCCCGAAGATGATATAGGCCTTGAGGTAAATTATTTCTCTCAGGGTCTCCTGTGTGGTGTTTCCATAAAAAATAATTATATACTCCGATTTATTTCAAATATTATCTTTATCTTTGTTATTTAAAATATGTTTTTAGAATTTATTCTTAGTATAAAAAGCTGGTTGGATAGTATTTGGGATGTTTTTAATTATTATATTTGAAGTATTTTTTTTTATTTAAAACCAAAAGTAATTTTTAATTCTTTTATTAATAATGATGCCACAAAGTGAATCTTTTGTTGTATTTATATTTATTTATTTGATTATACGCCTATCTGGACCTTTACATGGAATTTAGAACAGAATATAATGAGCTGTCGAAAATTGTAATTACATACATGGAGTTCTTTGAACCATAAAGTAATGTTAAACAATATTTTTTAAAAGTTTAAAAGTATCATAACATAGAAAACTAATACAATATTATAACATAAATCATTAAAGCTACATTATCCACGCTACAATGATTAATTTGTAGGATTCATCATAGTGATGGTAGGTATAGATGGCGCTTTATTTTATAAATGGAGTCTCAGCAAATATATCAACAATACCGCCAAACTTGTTACCCAGATCATGCAACCTATTTGTTAGTAAGTGTGACTGATGGTTTGTTGTGAACGTGTTGCAGAAAAAGGTTACATCTTGTCTTGTGTTCGTCGTCGTACATGGAATTTAATAAATATATATATATATATATAGATATCAATTTTTTTTTAAATTGTTTGTTTGTCCTCGTTTTTCTCGAAAATTACTTAACCGGTTTCACTGAAAATAGCGCAGTTTGTTCTTATTAGTGCCGGGAAGGTTTAGAGAGTAATTTGAATGAAATCCAATGTGTAAAACTGTTGCTATAACGTTTTAAAATTAGTATGAATAACATTGAACCCGCCATGTTTTTTATTTAGGTTAGCCCATAGATTAGCTACAGATTTCATGGTTAGTTACAGATTTCATATTCAAAAGAAGAAGGTTTTTTTGGGTAGAATATTTTCAAAATGGAAAACACGAGTAGGTACCTACTTAAGAACTTTATGATTTAGATTTGTTTTGAAAAAATAAACGTTTAACTAACTAACTAACTAACTAACCATCACGCCGTTTCCCCGCAGGGGTAGGCAGAGAGGACGGACCGCCAAACAACTCGATCTTGGCATACACTTCTTGCTTCATTCACTTTCATACAACGTCTCACATATTCTCTTCTATTATTCCGACTTCTGACATGGCCCGACTCAAGTATTTGATTCACTTGATCATGCCATGTCTTCCTCGGACGTCCTCGGCTTCTTCTTCCATTCACATTTGCGTCATACATTTTTCTTACACTCCTTTCTTCGTTCATTCGCTCCACATGCCCAAACCATCTAAGCGTCCCTTTCTTAATCTTACTCATTACGCTTACATCAGCCTTGCATTCTTTACGAATTACGAAAAATAAACGTTTGGAATGAAATAAACTGTTAAAATGAATGTTTCTTTATTTGGAGATAGTTACTTTCGCTGTCAAATCAATTATGGCACCCTAATGACACGTGAAAAATCCCGCGCAAGGCCGGGTACACATCTGCTAGTAATGAATAAAAATGACAAGCCCTAAGTTCTCGCGTACTCCCTAATTAAGCTATTTAATCCCACCTACTCTATCCTGGTTCGAGACAGGTCGCATTGTTTTTCAGAGCGAGTTTTCCGCTTAAAACCGTTGCAAGGTCTCTCGTGGAATAAAAATAAATCCCCTCCGTGTTGGATGATAGAGTCTGGAGCACATGTGAAGAGATAAAAGAAAAGAAATCTCTCAGCCCCGCTGGACTCCTGGTATATTTACACCGGCAGGAGTGTGATGTAAACACGCGAAGATTGGGCCGCCTTTGAGACAAGCGGCGTGGGCAGAATTGAATTTCTTCAGAAATAAAAATATACATTATTCTCACGATAAAACGAATCGCTCTAGGATCCACTGCCGTGGCAACGGAATCACACAAAGACCTCGAGAATAAACCTATTACCGATCTCAAACGGCGAAATTATTCATGTTTGCAAAGTTCTGTGATAGATCGTCGCTTCCGAGGAGGCTTTTCGTGTTCACTATTATACTTATCTAGTTTTATATTTAGATAAAGGTCTGAAATAGACTGTCGCAAGTTCCTCATAATTTATAATGTAAGTAAATTAATGGCGTGGGTATGTCAACCTCTTTATCTTCGGTGGTTCTTTTGCGTGTCATTTTTGTTTTCTTAGTAACTAATAAGTAGGGACCTGGATTTTTTTTGTTGTTTCGAAAAGAGCGTTATTTTGGCGAAAATTGAGAGGTGATATTTTGTAACCGTTATGTTATGTTAATTTTTTTATTATTTTGTAGCATAAAACGTGGCGGAGCGTCGTTTTTTTTACGAAATCGAAAAATGAAAGACAGTTTCCGACATAAAGTTGGTTGCGTTCCGTTATATGACTATTGAGTCTTATCAAATCCACCGACAAATAAGTGTTTAGAATTTATAATTTTACTTTTTTTTTTTAAATACCTGATAATCGGGTAAAAAAGACGAAAATTCGCCTTATTTGCATATTTTGCGTTATTCTCGTGAAAATTGCAAAACTTGTGTTTTTGTGTAAAAATTATGAATTTTGCTTAAATATGTACTAATAAGTGATGAATACAGCCCTAACGATCGTAAAATACACGTTTCGTACAAAAAATACTTCATACTATTTTGTGATAAATATAATTACGAATAGTGTTGCAAAACCAGTATTATTCTCCAAATAATGCATCATTTGAATTTGTTTTCGATGTGAACCGACCAGCTGATTTTTGAACTTTGCTGGAAATGACCTTAATCGTGTTTCGTGACTAAATCTGAGTAGCCGGGTACTTTCCAATCTTCCCCTTCCCTCTCTCGAGTAGTGGATCCTCTCAGTATCGTCCTGGTGAAAGACCACCATTCAAGATTGAACAGTTGTTTGAAATGACTCAGATCTGAATAATAATTTAATTAAAAATTACGAAATAGTTTCGAAAGCGATGCTTTCCTCATCAGAAATATACAGAATACTAAAAAATATTAATGTCAAGTATGGACAAATGATAAACATAGAACCCAACAATGTAAGAATGGAAAAATTATAAACATAAATAAAAATTGATTAAAGTTCGTAATAATTAATCAAAAATGTTAATAATTTTGTTAATAACTTTGATTACAAAGTAATTGTTTATTAATTTTTTTAATAATGAAACAACAAAGTGAATACCAATCTTTTGAAGAAATTGTAATAAAAATAATCTTCCCATCCTTCCTCTTTCCCATCTCTTTCCCTTGCCCACTTCCGTCATCCTCACAACATAGCCCAGTTTAGGGATGCAATTTTCCCACTGGCACCGGGCGGTGGCACTCTAGTACAGTGTTGGACATCTGCCCCCCTTTGGCTTGCCACTCCCTTCTGTCAGCGGCTTGTCTGGTGTCTTTTTTATATATGAATACCGCACAAGAGTCCCAACCGTCTGGAGCCAGTGAGACTATGGCATCCTCAATTGGGGAATGTTGTGAGGCTGAAGGTATTAGGGAGAGGAAGGTGAAGGGGAAGAGGGAGGTGGGGAAAATACCTGGCTATTCAAATCTGGTCACCAAACATGGTTAAAAACCATTTCAAGCAACGTTTCAATACTGAATGGTTGTCTTTCACCAGGGCGATACTGAGAGTATCTTCCACACTGGAACGTGCGCAAATATACTACATATTATTTTTAAATGAATGAATTGTGAAACAACACAAATTAATTAAATAAAATTTACTTGCGCACGCCGAGATTTGAACCCGCGACCTTCGGATTCGTAGTCGAGAGCCTTACCCCTCGACCATGGAGGCCGTTAAATATGGCCGTCATGTCTGGCTGTATTGAAAGATGACAATTTATATTAAAAACATATAAACAGGCTCAGCCTAGTGAGGTGGTTTATATCAAATCTTTATATATGTAAATAATTATTTCTATATGTATTTTCTTACACTTACTGTGAAGCTTACTAAGCACTGTAAGTAATTATGTATTTTTTGGTTTATAGTATTAAAAGTAAAACATAGTAGGCAATTCCACTGCGATGCGCGCGCGGATTTAATGAAGCGATTTCTCTCTCCTTGTATTGATCAACAATGAAATAAGGAGGCGATAGAATGTATTATTCTTAAGCAGTGGCGGTTCGTGGTCAATCTCATTGGGAGTTCAGTCGGACATTAAAAAAGGAACAATCACCCTCATTTATAAATCCTCTGTTGGTCTTTCCATGTTATATATATGTTTCCCTAGATCTAACGGAATTTCATCACATTAGAGATTAGCGACCTAGCTACAGGATTCCATTTGGCGATTCATTAAAGCATCTGTGGCTAATTACTATAATATCGTAGGCTATAAAAAAATACGAAAATCACAATTTACGTAAGAAACTATTTTTTTATGTAAAAAGTAACATCTTCAGTAATTAATTTATTTTAATAACAACTTAAAATACGATAACCACATAAAAAATTCTATTGATTCTTGCAGAATACTTATTCGTAAGTTTAGTATTAACAAATCCCATGGTCGCTGCGCACCCGGGCAGCTAACGGATTCCGAAAGTTCGCACGCTTCCACGGTTTGCCGCTGTACCACCATGAGTATTTTTTTGTATGAGCTATTTCTTAGAACATAAAGTCCCATAGCTGCTTAATTCAAATCGCACGTATTAAATTCATTTCGGACTCGCTCTCGGGCTGTATTAATACGGACGGACGGATTTTACAACACAGAATTTGAACAGCACTCCGTTTAATGTGTTGTAAAAATATAATACAAGTTTGTCTTTTTATCTTGTTTAATGCACAAATGCACTATTGAAAAATCCGCTACTGTTCTTTAGGGAGGGAAAGTTGTTCTTGGCATCCTTTGATTGTGCACGCAGAGACGTGATTTGTTAACACCTCATTTTTGACATGTATAACTGGGAAATGAGCCTCTGTGTCTCTCCAAGGCCCAAGACAGAGCATCCCCAAAGATGATATAGGCCTTGAGGGAAATTATTTCCTCCTTGGTCTCCTGTGTGGAGTTACTGTAAAAAAAAAAAAAATCCATCTTGCCTACCTCTGCGGAGAAACGGCGTGATGGTTAGCTAAGAAGGACTCACTGGAAGTGGCGTAGCTTTATCTGTGGGAAAGTATTTACCTACACATCCTGACTAAAAGTTTAATAGTACGGTAAAAATATTTTCCTCTCTATTCGCAATGCAGAAATCGTTTAACCGCCGCAAGTCGTTTTCAATGTGAATTTTACACTAAAGCAAAATGAACACAGGTAAATATGAGTAGCCTACAAAAATTAAATGGGTTTATATCAACTGTCAATGATCAGATGCCGAAGGTAACAAGCCTCATTTCACTATTATCAGAAAAGGTATTCAATTAATACTTTTAACGGTGTGTGTTTTTTTTTAATATTAAACCAGTTTGAACCACATTCGGTGCACCGTTTTTATTTATTGTTTTACATTTTACAAAAGAAAAGATACATTGCAAAAAGTCCCGATAAACTACTTTTTGTAGTTTGTCTAGCGGGAGCTTGTTATTCAAAACTCAAAATTTGCAGATAAGGTTACAAAATAAATATGTAAAATAAAAACATGTAACAAACTTAAATATTTCTCAAGAATCTTACTGAAAAATATTTCTACAAAAATCACCAGAAAAAGGTCAAAAGTCCCAAATTTAACATTTACTAGACCAGTTTTTCGTTTTTCATTTTTTGTCGTTATTGTTTGTTTTTTCCTCTCGTTCTAATAAATTGTAACCAATAAACTGCTATTGTAAATGTATATTTAACTACGTGGTTCTGTTTTTAAACACTTGTGGTGTTTTATTCTTTCGGATACTTTGTAATATACCATAAACTTTTCTTTTACTAAGTTTTCTACTTTATTGCTTACATCTATGTGTACTTTTCTACAAAATTTGGTATACAAATGTATTATTACTGTACGTCATTGTGTATTGTTTGTTGATGTTTATTTATGTTTATTTATTTACGCCCATTACAGACTTTTACGTGGTCATTTATAAATAATATTGAAATTTTCATATGTATTATAATAGATAACATGAAAAGAAACAGCATAATTTGGCGCTTTTATCCAGAGTTAAATAGTTTCAAATAGTTTAGCTCTACTAGATGAAAAAAAACAGTACTAATGCGCTTGTTGCATTATTTCTACTTTTTTTGTATTTATCTTTCTTTAGATCACGTGCGCATTGTAAAATGTTGTCTTTTTTATAACTAATGGGTTTGCTACTTATGTAGCAAGACATAAATATATATATCACGAATAAACTTCAAATAATTTTGATATTTTTATTGTAAATATAAGTTATTCCCACTGAACAGAAAATCTCTAAAAGTGTGAACTATACCGATTTGAAAGATAACTGATGTCAACAATTTACATAAGACCTTTCGACTTTCGAGCCCTAGACATGCCAATGATAATGATTATTTGTCCAAGAAAGAATTTATATGTATATAATATTAATGACATTTATTTATTTGTAACACACATTATTTAACATCAACATTTAAGAAAGCTTTGACTCCCCAACTAGCAACAAATCCCGTTTTAGTACAGTCAAATTGACAAGCTTAGTTCATATTGAGTGCCATTATTTTAAAAATAGAAGGGAAAAAGCTAGTATTGACATAGTATTGCAATATAATATATCTAGAAAAAATGATAATAATTAAGATTATAGAGATTATACATGCTCGTATATGCAAATTTTTGTTCGATTGGACTAGAAGTAAAGAATTTTTTGCTTATTTCAGACACACGGACACGCCAGCAACACGCTTCTATCAGTTTTTCTTTTCACTCTTCAAAAAATACTGGAGAGTCAAAGTTTGTTTCTGACTTAAATATGAGTTATTTCCACAGAGCAAATAATGCCTAGAGATGTCCTCACACGTTTGGGGAAGAAACCATTAATAGAGGGGCGGGGGGGCGAGCTAGGCGTGCCGTCAATTGTAAAACAGCAACTATGTAGAAAGGTTCTACCTTTTTTACAAAATCCGAGTATTCAATTTAGCCCTTTTTATGAATATTCAAAATCAAAACCAAAGTCAAAGTCAAAATCACGCGAAACAAACGTGGACGGCGGTGAACCAAAACTGGTGCTAAAATGGGTGTCACGTGATCTTTGCGTCCAGCCGTTGAAATCGTACTTAAGCCAAGTCTATTAATTCTGGTGTCGGTGGTTATTTTTATTTCCTTTTCTTGGACGATATATATCGTATGCATGTGCCTACATTTTTTTTACCTAATCCCTAATCAAATGATGTTCTTTGTATTTGATCCATTCGGTCATAATTAATTATGACATGCATTGAATTACCTAACATTTCATAATCAGTTTTGTGAACTTGTGATATTTGTGCTCTGGCCGATTGAATACTGTGGGCGGACCACCGACCGGCCCACGCTTTGGAAAGCCGTTGTAAAGCCCACGTTGAAATGTATGTAAACAGGCACCTCCTCGAAAGCGGCGATGCTAAAAAACTAGACGTAAAATACGTTAACCTGGGGATACTGTTCTTATTACTTTATTGCAGGATTTTCAGATTGCTTTATTCCGTAATTCGGCGATTTATGTCGTCAAAATACCAACACATGTTAGCTTTCAGCCCACAATACTGTGGTAACTTTTAATAGGTAGGATGGCTTTAAAATGGCCTGAAATTGTTAATTTAATACGTAAATTCTTCTGTGTTCAAATTTCATTTGTTTCTCTTAGATTGCTTTGGTTTGATTTTAGATTTTGACATTAATTAATTACACGCTATTATTTGTACATTATCAGCAGTAATCTGCATTCTTCTTCTTCTGATTCCTACTCCTATCGGACAGTGGCGTGCATCGGGTAGATTGTGTATAGTTTTTCAAGTACGGGTATGAATTGTGCTTTGAAAATTTAGAAATGTTTTTTTTTATTACATTCCGCTGTTTCACTGTTTTATTATTTCATTCCGCTTATTGTGGCCTATTGAATAAATATTAAATAAAACAACAATTTGTTATAAACCACGAATGTATTTTATTTTTCACCAACCGGTGTTGTCTCCCTCTTACACATAATGCTTTTCTATTTTTGTCTCCCTCTAATATTTGGTTCTCTTTTCTCTATCTTTTGTATTCTCTCTATTTCACTGTATTGTATTCTATAACGATTTATAAATGATAACTGTGTATTATTCTTTAGTTATTATATTTGCCCTGACGAAGCTTAAGCTAAGCGACACCGGTTGGCGAAAAATAAAATATGTTCGTGAATTATAACAAAGTGTTTGTTTTATTTAACATGATGTCAAACCACAAAGTGATTGCTTTTTATGAAAATTTGTATAAATGTTCTTCAATAAATTCAGGAAAAAATACATAACTTTTCTTATGGGTCATTTTTCTTAGGGTAGGCATAGCTTTTCAGCCTTTATGGACTACACGCCACTGCTATCGGAAGTTGGCTATCATCATGAAAATAATCAAACTGCATAATGCCGCCCTGAACAACTCTGCGCAACTGCACTTCATGCAGTGCGGCGTCTTCCGCCATTCTTTCCCAAGATTATCATTATGTAATCTTGTAGTTTTTATTCCTCATCATTTTATTTATTTATTTCATAATACTTTACAAAAGTCTCAAAAATGTGGCCTTACTGGGGTATCCCGTTCTATGGTTGCATTGTATAGATGGATTATAAATTAGGTCAATTTTTTTGTAAGTTTGTTAATTTTTTAAGTTAGTTTTCGTAATTATATTAAAATATTACTAAAGGAAAATTATAATGCAATAAATAAGAATTCTAAAATCTATAATAAAACATACCCGTGACTGTTAAACTCTGTTAGGTTGCAACATCATATCTATACGTGTATTCTTCCTTCCCGTGTCCATAATCCATATCTCAATACTTCTTTCGAAGTCGGTTAATTTTGTAATGGTTTTTATTGCTAGAGGGAGGATGTTAAATACTTTTATGGAGAAATATTGCAAATTTCTTTGTCTAAAAGTTGTTTTAGTTGTAGGTTGGTGGAATGCATGTTGTAATGAAGATCTTTTGAATCGACTCGAGTATGTATGTACAAAGTTATCCTGGTTTTCGAATGCGTAAATTAAAATATCTTTTGAATATAATTGTTTCAGAGACATTAAATTCAGGGCATTAAAAACATAGTATGTAAGAGTTCTGATGGGGACTTAAAGAATAATTTTCAAAATTGCCTTTTGAGATATGATAACTTGTTTTATAGTGGAATCGCATGACCTTCTCCATCCGATAAGACCAAATTGTAGATGAGATGGGCCTAAGGCGTAATAAACTTTAATTATTTGTACTTTATCGAAAATATTGTGACCAAGGTATTGGAGTTTTCTTCTTTTTTATAGTACAATTTCTCAATTCTTGGTTATTCGACGTAAAACTAACTATCTATCCATCACGTCGTTTCACCGCAGGGCTAGGCAGGGAAGAAGAACCGTCAAACAACTCGATCTTGGCATACACTTCTTGCTTAATTCACATTCATACATCGTCTCATACATTCTCTTCTGTTTTTTCTGACTTCTGAAATGGCCGGATTCAAGTATTTGATTCACTTGATCGTGCCATTTCTAATTCCAGTGTAAGTGTCCAGGTTTCCATGCCGTACAGAGTAATAGAGAAAACATGTACATAATTTATTTAATTGCATAATTTTGATATCTTAAAAATCGCGGAATGTTAGAATCTCTTTATTAAAATTGCTGCTATATATCTACGAAGCTCATTTTTTCAGCATTACGCTCCTCATTTAAGTAAAATTTTCTTCGTGTCGAGTTCAGAAGACACATGATGTTTGTCGATCTAGAAGCTGGGAGACGTCGGTTGACCCGAGGAGAAGTGAGCGAGCAGGGGGCGCGCCCGAGCGTGAAGCCGCCGCGGTGGCTGGCGACCGGTGCCGGCGGCGGTGGCGTGGCAGCGCGCTGGCATCGCGTACAGCGTACACTCGGTCACGGGTTAAATCCCCGAGCGGGGCTTCATGGGAACGAGCACGGCGACTTTACCGTGACTTATACGCTATTCGGATCTTGAGCCAGTGACGACACGTGAATTAAAATGTCGGCCATTTTATCACAACTCATGACCTTTTTGAAGTAAAGTTGAGAAAATTTGGATCGGAGGTTGTTCACAACATCCTCCGACAGACCAACGGAATTATTATCATCAGCGACAACAACGAAAATCTAAAGTCAACACTGAACGAACATAACTATCAGTCCAGTAATATTGGACTAATGGTGAACATTGAGAAAATGAAAATCTTGTGCTCCCAAGACCCGCACATTGGCATTGTATCAAAGGACCGTCTTTAGATAATATAGATCAATGTATTTACTTGGATCAAGTTCTGAAAATAGATATAGAAATTCAGAACAGCGAAAGAGAGAGAATAAGTTTCAGGTAACTTAACCATATCCTAAAAACAAGAAGTTACAGTGTATTTAACAAATGTATACTTCCAGTACTAACGTTTAGAGCACCGAACTACATATTTAAGTTAAATCCCAGCACTGGAAGGAATGGGAGAGGTCACCCGGAATGCGACAATCCAAAGTACTAAATAAACAGACCTAACTCCAGACAAACCAGGAAACTACTCAATATGGAACAAGAATCACATTGAGGGAACTGGGGGACTCTACAATTTCAGGAGACACGTGCAGCTGTTCGGAATGGAAAACACAAATAGATGCAGGAAATGTGAAGAGGGTGAAGAGACTCCAATACTCAATTGGTGCCAATGTTCCGCCTCGATGGGAAGAAGACTCAGCTACCTGGGAAGACATATTGTGGAGCCAAGAGACAATCGAATATCCAACGACAACCCTGGTGAACTTATCAAGGGACCGGGTCACTGTCGAGGGAATAAGGTAAAATGGGAGATAGCACAATGGGCCTAAGGCCTGAGTGCTCACGAGAGTTATGCAAACCGTCTCCGTATCTATGAATAATTAAAGTTATTGACTCTAACCAAAAAGGTTGTAACGAAATTTGCTTCCATATCAAGAGCCATGGTACCTATTTGCTTGCGAAATATAAAAACGAATATGTGGACAAGAAGGAAATCTAATGTTAACGACATTTTCATCACAATCTCTGACTTCAAGTGGTACTATGCAGACCGCGCGACACGACTTGCAGACAACAGTCGGAATCGCAGTATTTTCAGATAGCGTCCTTGTTTAGAAAGGAGAACCACAGATCATCAACGGATGGGCTGACGATCCGAAGAAAACTGCCGACTTCAGATTGGTGAGAGCCGCTAAGCATCGGTAAATGTGGAGAAATTTGAGAGAGGCCTATGTCCAATGCTGGACGCGAGAAGGCTCGTGAAGAAGTAATGTAAACAAAGCGTCGAAGCTTTATACAACAATCGACCCCACTTCTAAAAGTCTGGCTCTCGTGAATTACCAAACACTTCATCAGTCAACGATTATCGTTTATTCCTACAAAAATATTTTCTGAAAAATTCCGCCATGCCGGTTATTCTCGATAGGTGTGAAGGAATTCTGTATTACTTTCTTTTGTGTTAAAACATGAATAAGTGGGTTAAATATTTTCTATTTCCCCACCCTATACTTAAAATAACATTTTATATCAGTATCGGACACCACCGTGCTTCATCAGAGCAGTATAAAATCCATTTAGAAAATTAATCGTATACGAGTATGTACGTTTGTTGCTTGACAGTCCTGGAAAGTTAATCTACCGAAATGTTTAGTATAATACTAGCTGATGTGTACCGGCCTTGCTCGGGATTTTTTTTGTTTGTTTGAATAAAGTTATGAAGTTGTGAATTCTTCCTTGGCCTTTGGAAGACATAATTGATTTTACAGCGAAAGTAATGCCTCGTGATGACTATTACTATCTCGAAACAATTTTAAAATTTTATTTCATTCCATTCCAAATTAATAATAAAGTTCTTATGTTAAACCTACTTGTGTTTTCCATTTTGAAAATATTCTACCCAAACAAACCTTCTTTTGAATATGGATTCTGCGGCTAACCAGAGTGATATATCTATGGGTTAACCGGAATACAACATGGCCTCGTTCAATGTGTTACATAATAATTTTAAAACGTTATAGCAACAGTTTTACATATTGGACTTCATTCAAACTACTAATAAGAACAAACTGTGCTATTTTCAGCGAAACCGGACGAGTAATTTTCGAGAAAATCGAGGACAGACAATCATTAATTTTTTTATTTTATATATATATATATAAATATAGAGATAAGTTACGCATCGATATGTTTATGAAGTTACGCTATTACAGTGTGCTTTGGGTGAGACAAAATCCAATCTCACTTTATAAAATTATTATTTTTATTTTCTAGTCTATTCTGTTTTTTTTTTTTACGAAACCCACACTTAAGAAATTCGCTTCTACTGCTTTGAACGTATGTTTATCCTGAAACTTGTAAAATTCATATATGTATTTATTAATGACTAAGTGCCTACGCATTAGGCGGTACCTACACGAAAATCAATAGCCCCCGCTTGCCCCCTTCCAACGTAAACGTGGAAATTGTATTGCTGAAGTTTCCATCTAACTATTTCTGCTATCGCTATTTATAGAGTTATACGCATTGTAGAAATATTCCGCCGCGTAGGGATTACGTAAGGTACGAAGGTCGTAAATAAACGTAAATGAGTTATTTTGGACAAACAAGTTTTTTCGTTGTTTACTTGTTTGCTTGTTCGTGGAGTCTCGTGCGCCGATGTCCTTTCCACACGCCCGCGTTCATTCATTCCGTCGTTCATTCATCGAAACGGCCCCCTTTCCCTTTTGCCCAGGCCACTTTCTTAATATTACCCTAGCTTCCCCCCCCCCCTCCCTCCCCGCCACCTAACCCCTCCCACATCCGTGCTCGCCGAGGAGGTAACTACTTCCGGAAATTTCTTTATGCCGTTTTCTTCAGAGCGAAACGCGCGCTGCGTCTCGGTCTCCAGGACATTCACACACTCGTTAATCGCACTGTGACTTTGTCAAAAGGTACATTTTCATCATTTCAAACACTGACGTCGAAATTATTAGACTCGCCTTAAGTATGATTTCGGCGGCTGGAGGCAATGGTCACGTGACGCACATTTTGGTAGCTTAGTTCACTACCGTCCACGTTTGTTTCGCGTGGTTTTGACTGCGGTAAGCAAATTATAACACTTATAAAAAGGGTCAAACTAAATACTCGGTTTTTGTAAACAAGTCCACCCTTTTTACTTTGTCGCTGTTTTATTTAAATTGACGGCACGCCTAGCTCGCCCCCGTCCCTCTTATTTTGGTTTCTTCCCCTTGCGTGTTTCATTCTTGCGTTGGCATTTCTATAATAATAAGAGTTAATTTCTATAGCGCAGTTTTGTGAAGGTTCACCCCAAGTGCGCCTTACATTAACTAACCTAATGTAATATTATTGTAAAATAATAGAAACGAGGTGTGTTCAAAAGAAAAGGTGAATTTTGAATTTTCGCGGTCTGTGTACATTCGATTATTGATTTTTTTTTTGTTTGTGATGTTGGTACACATAGGTTTATCATATGTGAGCATTATTAGCCATTTTGGATTAGTGGTTTGTTTTTGACAACTGGAAAGGTTAGTCACGTTTTTGTGAGTTCTCAATTTTTTACTTTTGAAAAAAATGGATCAAAGAATATGTATTAAATTTTGCGTTAAAAATGGAATAAAGAGCTCCAACGCACTTAAAATGTTGACTGTGGCATTCGGCGAGTCTACTTTGTCTCGAAAAAGTGTTTACGAGTATAACAATTTAGAATAAACTAGGGGTATAAATAATCAAATGTCACATACAAATATCAAAAGAGCACGAAAATCTACACAAAATAACCTAACCTAACATAATTCTATGTATAATTTTCTCCGTGAATTCAACTAATCGGATCTGATGTCAATGGAGTTCCACCCTTATACGAAACCAACCCTTATTTCACACTTTTTCAATATAAAACGGAGCTTTTACTAATTTGAGCATGATTTTCTGTAAACAAGTCGTTTTCGATATCTGCCCACCTTATGTCGCAGCCTTCTTTACGTTGGCACTTTTTACTCGTGGGTTTTTGTTTACCGGTATGTAAAGATACGGAAACGATGTAATTCCGATTCAGGTTGTTTGAATATGAATGAATGAATGAATGAAGTTGGCTGAATGGGAGGAATGCACTGGTCCCGGTGCTTTGGGCCGCCTACCCGGTACCGGCACCGGTACCCACCGACCCGCGTTGTTGTTTTGTAACGACCATGTTACGATCGTATTATTCCCCCGTCTTTCTATGTGGGATTTTAATTGTCCCCTTTTCGCGCGCGGCCAGCCAGTGTAGGCTTCGAAATATGACGAAAGAACCACGAAAAATTGAGTTAGATGGAAACAGCTCAGTAACGTCATTTTTGACTAATTTCATCCAACATTATTTCCTCTTGCCGACTTTTATATTCTATAGAAGCCTGTTTTTGCCAGAGTCATCAAAGCTTTAAAATTGTTGTGTGTGTTTTTTTTATTTTTTTTTTTATTATTTTTTTTATTATTCAATTTTTAATTATTTTTTTATTATAGAGTCTTTGGACTATTTCCAATGGGGCTAAATTGGTTTTATACGCTCCTCCCCAGGCTATTGCTATTATATTAATACCATATATAGGTATAATGTATAAGTGCACGACACATAAAATAAAAATCAGAAAGTTTTTAAGTTGCAGGTAATACAAAAATATTAATAATCTGGTGTTCATGATACATAATAAACAAGTTCATAATATATATATATATATTATATTAGTGCACGGCATATAAAAAAAAAATATAAAAAAGTAACCTTTTTTTATTTTTCGGATGACATAAATATGTACATATTACATAATGTAAAAGTGCATGATACGGGGAAACAAAAAAAAGGAGCAAGTTTTTAAATTGTAGATAGATAAAAGGATAATTCAAAAAATTATTATACCATAGCTATGATACTCCTAAATAATCATTGCTTCGTAAAAATATCATTCAGGTATATTTTAAACATGGGTAAACCTACATTAAATACGTCTGTACTAAAGGTGAACTTATTTCCAATGTAGGCGAGAAATGATATTTTCAGAAAACAATATTTTTATTGGCGGATTTTCAATCATTTATAGGCCCACCGTTGGTCCTCGTCTCTCAGAGACCATTTTCGTATACCCCAAAGGTTCTTTTAGGATCTTCCCCTCAAAAATATCCGACTCTAATGCGCGTAGAGCTCATCACTGGCCAAATGAACGTTTTATGGATATTAGAATCGTTTTTTTCTTGAGAAGAGTCTCTATTTGAATTGTGTATGGACATCTTGATAAAAACTTAAATGAACACAACGCAGAGATAGTAAAGAGAATATGGAAATGTATATATTATATGTATATATTCATTAGGTTTAGAATTTTTTTATGTGAAAATAATCAAAAGTGTGTACTATGCCCTCGTTCACTATTTGCATAAGCAAAGAGTGAACGGCATTATTGGTTAGGGAGGATCTTGTAAAAATAATCTAACTTCATTAAGTGAATCACTTACAAGTAAATTTGGAATTCCTCAAGGCACGGCTCTCGGACCATCATTATTTCTAATATATTTAAATTACATTTTCCAACAAATACTTAATGGTGAACTAAACTCCTATGCAGGTGATAGTGTATTATTAATAAATGGTTCAACGTGGGAACTAGTGAACAAAATATATATATATATATATATTTTTTTTTTTTTTTTTAATTATGGTTTGATAACCTACTCACACATAACGTAAAAAAACAACGTACGTCTTATTCTTCTTGTATAAAATACCTAAAGGATACGTTAATATCATAATCCATGATAACTAATGTGACAATATAAACTGTAAACAAACTGATAAGGGTACCATAATCAACTCTTATTCCGTAGTTGAATACCTCGGTGTGATCATTTATCAAAACTTTAAGTTTAACATCCACATAACAGTAAAGAGAATAAAGATTTTTTTTTTCCGTTTGGTTAAGTAATATTTTTTGTGTGAAAATATGTACTATGCCTTGGTTCACTCTTTGTTTATCTTTAGCATTATTGGTTGGGGAGGATCTTATTAAAAACAATCTAAATTCAGTAAATGTTTCACAAAGAATAATCATAAAATTGTTACTTAAACAAAATCCACCTTATCAACGAAATCACTTTTCACACTATTTCCACTACCAAACGTTGAAGAAGCAAGTTATAAAAATATTGTAAGAGAAAAATTGGAATATTACGAACTTGTGAGAAATGGAATCCTATTTATTACACCTAATTTTAAAACATCTCAAATGGAAACCATTAAATTTATCAAGCCATATAAAATTTCAATTCCTCCCCATTGAAATGCGCTTCATTAATGACGAATCATTAATGACGAAAGAATAAAATTCAACTCTTCTTTAAAAAAACTTGCGTACGTAAATATTTTATGCGAAATATTTTATAAATAAAAGCAAATGAAATATTATGTACCTACCAAAGTAAGAACCGTACCTCCCTTATCAGACACAAGAACTCCTCTTTTCTGCATAACCAAGAAATATTTTTTTAAATACTCGATATATAACTTATAAGAAATAAAAATAAAAAAAGTTTTTAAAAAAAACTTTGTAAGTAAGTAAGTAACTGTTGGCCGGTGTGATTCTTCTGTTATTTCCTGGCTTCTGGAAAGCCTGGAGCAAGCTGTGGAATTCCAACCCTGGCAAGAAGCTAGGAGATAAAGTCTTCTTTGATCATTACGCTGCATCCTGTAGTAGTTACAAATCTAAGGTTCTATCACCATCTGAGCACCCATTCAATCTCTGTCAAACCCACGGAACCCAATACACTATTATCGACTTAAAGAGCGGAATTCCTCCACGTAAACAGCGTCATTATTACTTCCTGCCCCCACGTCACTAATTTCCTAGAAGTTTTATGAAAACTTCTGTTGATTGATTTTGGCAAAAGGTTTTCCTTATTGGTTCTGATTAACTCATTTTGATTGTGGGGAAATCAATGTGTTCGAAATGTCTGTCAGTTGATTCGACGAAAGGTGGGTCGGTGGAATGTACTCGTACGTAGGTACGTACCTGGTCAATGTATCACTCGATTGAGTACCTACTTCCATCCTACTGAAATTAACTGTGTAACGGCATGTTATGTATGTGGAACAAACGATATAGCACCTTGTCGTCTTCTGTTTTAGAATTACACGAATATTTAAAAGTTCCTTAGCTCTTGATAGTTTCCATAAAACAGTTGTACACCAATATATTACACAGATTACAGATGTAGAATACATTACAGCAAGTGAGAAATGGTACATAAACAACTAGCAGTAACGGCAAGTAGTGCAAGTAACTACATAACATTTGAATATTAATGATTACCAATACAAAAGATGTCTGTATAGAAAACCTAAGCGACGGTGCAATTAGAAAAGGTTTATGGGAAATAAAAATTATCAAAAGTCATAGGGGCAGTATTAAAACTATTCTGTGACTTGGGTAAAAGGATTGTCGATGAAAGCATCGCTTTCGAAACATGTATACATACCAATGTATATTTATAAAGTGGTTAATACTAAGCAGTGGCGGCTCGTGACTTTTGAGTGAGCTAGAGTGCTAAGATTGAAAAATACGACGTTATTCAACATCAATACCGTCGTATTTTTCAATCTTAGCACTCCAACTCACTCAAAAGTCATGAGCCGCTACTAAAGCTAAGTATATTTTTAAATTCCTTTATCAATAATGATGCCACAAAGTGAATACCAATCGTTTGAAGAAATTAAAAAAGATAGTCATTTAACAGTCTGTAAGTGACGTTGAAACTGTCAACCATTAAGCAGTTGATTGGCGCGTTAAGTTCTCGCTTTCGGAGCATTAAAAAGTGCATGGGATCTCCCGCGAGTATATTTGTTAGGAACGTATAAATTAAGCTCTTTCAACATACGTGTATTACATGTGGCTCCAGAGATTAATTAAAAAAATATATTTATCTAAATTTATTTTTCGGGGGCTTCTAGTTTTTTAAACTGTCGATAAAATTAGTCAAATCTCACATCACATTATTAAAAAAAAATCACTCTGATATGAAAAATCAAGATTTAAAATTAGTTTTACGGGTAATAAAATATAATTTTTATCGTCTCCTGTAAAGTTTTCATTTTGTGGCTTTGAGGGTTTTACCTATTTACAGTCGATTATATCATGTCGAGCATATTACCCTAGGAAAACATGGCACGATCAAGTGAATCAAATACCTGAGTCGTATCATGTCAAGAGTCAGAATAACAGAACAGTACTTATGAGATGATACATGAATGTAGCAAGGAGTGTGAACCGAGACAGAGTTGAGTGGAGGTCTATCCTCTCTGTCTACCGTTGCTGGAAAACGGCGTGATGGTTAGTTGATTAGTTTCTAGATAATTATATACCTACTACTATTATAGTCACATTTCTGTGTTCTGCTTTACGAACAGATTCTTTTGATCGGTCTCATGTCTTAAAAAATTCCATCTCACCATGTCGCTGTCAGCAAATTTAATGTTTTTTCTTCTATTTTCGTGGGATTTAATGGCATCTCGCATGTATATTTATGCCTTTCCTCATCGAGATGCACCGGTCCGTCCGAGATTCGAACCAGACGCCTCGCAGTGTAAGAGACGCGGCGGTTACCTCATAAACTATGCCACGGATCAAAGGAACTCGGATTTACGTTAGGTAGAAAGCTACCCACCTACACACCTACCTTCCCCGCGCCCTCATCAAATTTATTGACGAACTTTGTGATCTCAAAATGATGAGAGAATTAAATTTGTATTCGTGGCCCAACGACGTGTGAAGCTGCCTTTTTATATGTTCTGGTTTATGCATCACGGTTTTTGTGCCAGCTTTATCTGGACGAGAGCTAGCAGTCCGCCCTGATGTTCGCCAGTGACGCATGGAGCTGCCAAAGGAAGGATGAAAGTGGACTGAATTTTTTTAATATACCCCGCAAAGGTCCCAACTCTCCGGAACCATTGATTATGGTATTCACCAATTGGGGTATTTTATAAGGCTGAAGGGAGTGGAGAAGGGAAGGTCATGGAGTGCCTTCTTATTCGGATCTGGTCACCAAGTACGGCTAAAGCTGTTTCAAGAAACGTTTCGATTTTGAATGGTTGTCTTTCACCAGGGCGATCCTAGGAATACTACTACACTTGTTACTAAATTATCTAGCTTTTCGTTTATTTATTTAATTTTTTTTTATTTGTAGACGCGTGCAAGTTTACAAATTACCAATTATAATAACTTGCATACTATTGGATTTTATCTTGCTTAACTTAATGTGGTTCTGTTTTGAATTTAAGTGAAATAATGAAATTTTTTTTAACCACCTTTTATTTTTAACGCCGACCGGTTTCGGAACAATCATCAGGGCAAAATATATACTGAATAATATTACAAAATTATGACAGAACATACATATTAGGTGTCACAGTGGGGGTGGGGGCGCGAATAGGGATTAGTAAAGAGTGGCGGAAAAAATAGAGATTGAGGGAGGGGTGAAAGGAATCATATTTAAAATTGGGCTGTAAGATAAGAATGTTAATAATTGACTCAGTATTATTAATGGATTTCTTAATTTCCAAGGCCCCTAAATTATCTAATCGTTTACCTTTACTATTAATGTGATGATATATTCTTATCGTATCTAGGATGAACGAAGTATGTATGAAGAATGAGCTAATGATGAATGTAAATAATTCCAAAGTCATGGTGTTTGAAAGAGAGAGTACGAAAACAGTATGCAATATAGTTGTGAATGATGAATACTTGGAGCAGGTCAATGAGTTTTTGTATTTGGGAAGTATGTTTACGAGAGATGGAAAGACAGATAGGGATATTGAAAGAAGGGTGAATGCAGGAAACTCCATTAACGGAGGACTGAACGCGGTTGGCGCTAACAAAAAGTTGTCCAAAGAAGCGAAGCTAGCAGTCCACAGTGGAATGCTGATACCAACCCTGATGTATGGGCAGTGAGGCATGGAACTGGTAGAGGAAGGATGAAAGTAGACTGAATGCTGTAGAAATGAGATCTCTGAGACGAATGTGTGGTAAAACCATGTATGACCGTGTGAAAAATGTTGAGATTCGTAAAGAATGCAAGGCTGATGTAAGCGTAGTGAGCAAGATTAGAAAGGGACGCTTAGATGGTTTGGGCATGTAGAGCGAATGAACGAAGAGAGGAGTGTAAGGAGAATATATGACATGAATGTGAATGGAAGAAGAAGCCGGGGACGTCCGAGGAAGACATGGCACGATCAAGTGAATCAAATACTTGAGTCGGGCCATGTCAGAAGTCGGAATAACAGAAGAGAATGTATGAGGCGTTATATGAATGTGAATGAAGCAAGAAGTGTATGCCAAGATCGAGTTGTTTGGCGGTCCGTCCTCTCTGCCTACCCCTGCGGGGAAACGGCGTGATGGTTAGTTAGTTAGTTAATATATTCTTATCCCTGTATTCCTATCAAAACTATGGTTGTTTGTTTGCTAGTATGATTATTTTTAAGACATTTTACTTATTTTGAATTTCTTTTTCGGTGTAATTTTGGTGGTTTCCGGCAGCGCATTATAATATTTCATCCTTTTGTAGAATAAATTGTTTTGCGTTTTTGTTGTAGTCTGATTTCTTTGCACGTCCCGTGTCTGTGAATGTCCCCGTTGTGTATAATTTTTTTTGAAAAGTATTTTGTTAACAGGTTTATTATTTTTTAATCTATAAATATTGCGATTGCATGGTTACACGGCGTGTACGAGTACATCAAATGAGACCGTTTTCATAATAAAAAAAAAAGTTTTAATCCGCATTAAAAAAATTACGATTACGATTACAAATCGTTGGTTACGTTTATTTACAAAAACGCACCGATAAATGATTAAACATACTTTTCTCCACTTTAAAAATCATATTCGTATTTTAAATATTTTGTAAAACATATAATGATTAGATTTTGAGAAATGCCAAGCCTATGCAAATTTTAAAATATTTAATAAATATTTTTCTATTTAAAAACATTATGTTTATTGTATTGCGGAATAATACTATCATTATTTTGAATTAATATATAATAACTCTCCGACGTCCCTCTCCCCTATATAATACCATCCATGTCATTATAAAACAATTAAGACAAACCTGCAATCGTTACAGGGAGAAAACGGATTTTAACGGTAAGAACCTCACAGAATGAAGAATCTCAATATCACAATTGATTTTCTGCTTTCTACATATTTTATTTTAACTTATTATATAGTTTTACTAATTGACAAATAGGTCACTGCTCAGCTATACATTCTGGATTCCGGAGTGCAGCTGGTTTTCAGCAGTGCCCTTAGAAATTAGATAAAGTTAAAGTGATTAAATTCAGCGCCCTTGAGGTGATTTTCCCAAAACGGCGCTCTACAAATCATCCCAATATTATTATTATTACTAAATAATAAAAAATCTAATAATAATGATATCCTCACTGGGATTTCCCGTGCTGAGAATTTCATTTACAAAATGTGGAATTACATTGTATTAAATTGATGTGCTCCATGAAAAAAAAAATTGTAAACTGAGGTGTTTTAAGTGCAGTTGAGTGGTTTCGGTGTCGGTCTGTGTTTGGTGTTAATGTGTTTTCTATTTCAGATCTCCCTATGTAACATATCCATTTTTATTTAATTTTTAAATTTATTATGATTGTTGTGATTTTTAAAGGATTGTGGGATTTTGTTGTAGAGTTTAGTACCGTGGTATAAGAAGTTTTTTTGTCCAAATGTTGTGTTTGCTGTTCCTTGTTGTATGTGTTTTTGATTTTGAGATCTACTGTTTCTAATATGTGTGATTGTTGTTATTTGTTTTTTTTTTATATATTTATGAATATAAAGTAGTATTGTTTTATTGACATAATGTTAAGTTTGTTGAAGATTTCGTTAGTGCTTCTAATGAGTAAATTAAAATTACAAACATTTTTTTACGAAATCACTAACGCATGTTTCTATTTAATTATTTAATGATGTTGTGCGGCTGACTGCAGTCGACAACATTCGCTGCAGAAGTTCTTGAAGCACTGCAGCGATGTTGTCCTTCGAATAAACATTGTTATTTCATTCCAAAGTTTTGTTCAGGAATAGCTCTAACTACCCTCAAATACAGCAATAAATACATCATTCCAAAAACTAGGTAAGGGTCAATAAATAAGTCATCTTAATGTGGCCTATCCACAGTCTGAAAATGACTTTGAACGCCGAAACATCTGTTACAATAATAAAAAATAATAAAACTAAAATACTTGTAAAGCTTAATAATAACATTGTTAAATTTGATTTGCTTTAATTTTTTAAACATTAAATGGAAATCTACGAATTAAACACAATAACAATAAATATTTCACATTCGTTTATTTGACCTACAAAAATAATCATTGGTCATTCGTGATAAAAACTTCTCGTTTCTCGGTAAATTATTTATACCGCACTGAAATTGCCGGAGTAACAAAAAATTCCGAGTATCTAAATTGTATTTGTATTCAAAGGATGTAATTCTTGGAAACTCTAAACCTATTTAGTTTAAAACTTTCTCAAAATTGACGCAAAAATAGAACTAAGCAAACCGAACCTCTTGTAACATTATTGTGTACCTATTTTCATAGTTAATGACGTCACAACTATAATGCCGAATATAATACAGTGTCGTCTGTACGGTGTCGTCTGTACGGTGTCGTCTGTACAGTGTCTTCTATACAATGTCGTCTGTACTTTGTCGTCTTTACGGTGTCTTCTGTACGGTGTCGTCTGTACTGTATGAAGACTTTTCACTATATTGCTTTATAATTTTCCTCTCGTAATATTTTTTTTTGTATTTCTTACCTGTTAACTATGCTTATATGTAATATTTAAATTCACTTAATATACTTACAACGATACAAACTTGACCTAACTTCTAATTCTTACACAAAACCGTGCACAATGTGATTTTAGAACGGGGTACCCCACTAAGGGTCACTATTTAAATACTGTAAAAAATTACCTTCGAATAAATAAATAAACAAATATCACCACTCGGCTGGGCAAAGTTGTGAGGCGTGCAAGGTAAGGGTTATAGGAAGGGATTTATTATTAGAGGCTCGGATTATATGAAGGATGAAAAACCGATGCCCGTAGCGAGCCGCCGTACACAAAAAAATGAGGTGGAGAATCGACCCGTTCTCACGAAGCCGACATCATCTGTGAATGGGTGTTCCGCTCGCGTCCGTTGAGTTTCGCGTACGTGCACTGGGGATCAATGCTGCTAGTTCCTTCTAGCAGGCTCCATTGAAATACATCTAAAACAGACTATAAAACAGAGATTTTTGTATTTTTATATGAGTACCGCACAAGAGTCCCAACTCCTGCCAACCACCTGGAGCCAGTGAGACTATGGCATCCCCAATTGGGGAATGTTGTGAGGCTGAAGGTAGTGGGAGGGGAAGGAGAAGGAGAAGAGGAAAGTGGGGAAATACCTGGCTTTTCAGATCTGGTTACCAAACACGGCTAAAGCCATTTCAAGAAACGTTTCAATTTTGGTTGCTGATCTTTCACCAAGGCGATACTGAAAGTATCTTTCACTCTGAAACTTGCCCAAATATACTATATATTATTTTAAATGAATTGATTGTAAAACAGGATAACTAACTAACCATCGCGCCGTTTCCCCGCAGGGGTAGGCAAAGAGGACGGACCGCCAAACAACTCGATCTACATGGTTTTACCACACATTCGTCTCAGAGATCTAATTTCTACAGCTTTCAGTCTACTTTCATCCTTCCTCTGCCAGTTCCATGCCTCACTGCCATACATCAGAGTTGGTATCAGCACTCCATTTGGACTGCTGCTTCGCTTCTTTGGACAACTTTTTGTTTGCGCCAACCGCGTTCAGTCCTCCGTTAATGGAGTTTCCTGCATTCACCCTTCTTTCAATATCCCTATCAGTCTTTCCATCTCTCATAAACATACTTCCCAAATACACAAACTCATTGACCTGCTCCAAGTATTCATCATTCACAACTATATTGCATACTGTTTTCGTATTCTCTCTTTCAAACACCATGACTTTGGACTTATTTACATTCATCATTAGCTCATTCTTCATACATACTTCGTTCATCCTAGATACGAGGGACTGTAGATATTCTATTCTATTAGCAATCAACACCGCATCATCAGCATACAACAAGCAAAATATAAATTAATTAAATAAAATTTATTTGCACACGCCGGTATTTGAACCCGCGACCTTCGAATTCTTACTCCTCAACCACGGAGGCTGTCTATGCTTTATCTTTTTTTTCTATTATTGTACTTAAAATTCAAGCGTAGTAACTTTTCGCCTTCATATTGGCTCCTACATCATTTATAGAAACGTCGTTTGATTCCATCGACATTAACGTGAATTTAAAAACCTTGTAGATGGTTATTAACGTAATTGTAGATACTTATTCCGAAAGCGCCAATGTTAACCTGATTTAAATAAAAACCCTTGAAGTTTCCCTTTAAAACATCTCTCGAAACCGTCGATGTTCACTCTATTTTAACAACACTTATAGCACCTGATGCTTTTAAATGTAAAGTCGAATTATTTGTTATTTTAAATCTCAAGTCCTTCAAGAAACTTTAAAAATACTGTATACTCGTGTATGTTAGTTTTACAAAAAAAAAAAGTTTCTTGGGGGACGTGAGCTTCAAATATACACTAACAATTATTCCATTTGTATACCCGCCAACGAACAATTCATTTCAATATTTAAAAGCATTACGTGCTGCAAGTGTTTTTTTTTCTTCTAAAATATTTAAATTAGCGCCAAACGTAGCGCGTATTACGTTTCATTTAGCCTTAACGTAAATTTTGTATATGATTTTAAATTCGTGGTACGTGTTTACAGTAGCCTTTTAAAATAAAATCGGGTCTGTGTCCAGTGCTTCCACTCTCCTGTCTATTTGGACTAGCGTTTTATCTGTGATATAATCCACTGAGCCGGCACTTCCGAACCGTTCCCCGCTGATACGAACCATCTGATACAGTTTCCGCAGCTCCGCCCCGACTGTCGGTGCCTTAATTGATTTAAACTCTCCTCCAATAACAAGTGTTGACACTCCTGCTGATGTGTCACCGGCCCTGGATGAACGGGAAGATTGATGCTGTGGCGGGTCTCGATGGAGGGGTCCATTTATTTTACAGTCCGCTCGGGCAATGTGGCCGGCTTTATGTTTCAATAGTAGGAATTCTGGATGCGTTAATTTCCGTCATGATGTGTTTAGGTGCTTACGATATTTTAGAAACTGTAATCTCGTTATCGCCCTGTATACACTGACCAGATCTGAATATCCAGGTATTTGCCAATCATCTTCTTCCTCGTCTCCTTCCCCTCCCCACTCCCTTCAACCTATAAATAAAATACTTCTCATACGTACTAGATACATACTAAACCTTTAATTAAAAAAATAAATCATTCCGTTTGGATGGGTATTTTGGCCTGCAATCCAAAATTCAGTTTTGTATGAAACAGACACCGCAGCCGTTCCCCTTAAGTACCGCCTCAAAATATTATTTCTCCTTTAATGGCAACTATATGTGCAATCCTGTATAAATTTGTAGGTATCATAAAAATGATCGTGTAAATCAAAGATTTTATTTATGGATATTGTTCCCATATGGGTGGTGATCGGTATGAAAAAAAAGTATCGTCCTAGAACGCCTTTAGACATCACAACTAAAAATCTCCCACAAAATGTATGTTTACGTGCAAATAATGTTATTTGCATTATATTTCTGCAACTGAAAGGTTGCACGCGAATGATTAGCCTTGTTCACGCACCGCGCTACTAGCGTTCAACTAACAAATAAATAAAACCGACATCAATTGTGCTCATAATAATATTTCGGGCCTTTGCATTAATGTTCAACTGTTGCTCGATACTTACTCGCGCTTGTCTAGGTCATGTGTCGCACGCCTCTCGTAGTCAGTACGGAATTAATTAGTTTCATATTTGCTTACAAAGAAACCCCCTTTAACAAAGACACAAACCTATATATTTTTTCTAATATTACCCCATTTTTTACCTTTATTTACTATAATTTATACCCCTCAAATTTTATTCAACCTAATTCGCGCGTTTTTTGATCGCCTGGAAATATTATAGATGATTTAATTAAATTCTGCGGGTAGAACATATCTCGGCCTTTGGCTTAACCGGGCTTTTTTGTATTTCTAAATCAGGAAGTGTAAAATCTCTTACTTATGAACCCATTTTCGAATTTGCTTATATTGTACAGCATTGCAAATTAGATTCTTTGAAATATGACCCAAAAACATTTTAATGTGTATGCCTTAGCTTTACATAAATTAAAATATGCATTTTGGTGGCCCTTTTGTATAAATCGAAACATGCGACCGGTGTTGAGCGGGAATTTCAACCTTTTTGTCACCAGCATAAGGAGTGCGTGATTTCGTTCGAATTTTACGAATTGGATCTTCTTAAGGGTGCTGGCAGACTACCGCCGATGCTGCTTTGTATGGCAATGTACGCAGGGGGGGCACACCTATACCGGCCCGGTGTATTGCCATACTAATCAACACCGACCGAAGAAAATCGGCCGGTAACCGGCGGTTGTCTACCACCGCCGTAAGAGAGATTAAATTGTGAGAAAACTTTAGTTTCATGGATTGTATAAAGACAACTGGGCATTACGATTATCGTATTAACATGGAATGCAATTAAGGCCTCTTTACGCGTCAATGAATCTTTGAATGGAACTCCACAATAGAAAAGTTGTGTTATTTGAATGCATTCTTACCCTCCTTGCAATGCCTTCTATCCGAAGTCAATGAAATTCCAGTTGGTAGTGTTTATTCTCACAAGATTGGTCTTTCTGTTACAAAAATTACCCGGTATGGGATAGTCTGGTATTTTATTTTTATTGATGGGCCCAGAAGACGAAAGCTCAAAAACCAAAATATCGTAAATAAGACAGTACTAGGACAATATGTTAGAGCTTTTTTGCGGAATAGAAAATACTTTCGATGTTGACCTGGCGAGAGGTTATTCGGGATGAAAGCATTACTTAACTTGACTTTAGCAAAATTCCCCGATACGGGTAGAGAAACTCTTTTATAACCAAATACCAAATCAGGCTACAGCGTCGTCAGCCATTTTATTTTTGAATTTTCATCTAACGGCTGTTACTTCCATGGTTTTATTATTTACGATGTATGCTGTACGCTCGCTCATTTATTACTTAGTTCTTTTCTGCTCGTTATAAAACAACTTTCGGACAAAGAAACTACATATATTTTGCAACGAAACTCCACAAAATACTTTCCCCAGATATAAAACCAACAGAAACGTTTTATGATTACAAGTCAAGAATTAAAGTCTGGCTGAAAGAGGTCAATGAAACAACCCTAAAAATAACACTAAAAGCGACATAGAAGACGCACATAATTATATGATATCAATGTAAATAACTCAAGTCCACCTGGCGAGAGGTTATTCGGGATGAAAGCATTACTTAACTTGACTTTAGCAACATTCCCCGATACGGGTAGAGAAACTCTTTTATAACCAAATACCAAATCAGGCTACAGCGTCGTCAGCCATTTTATTTTTGAATTTTCATCTAACGGCCGTTGCTTCCATGGTTTTATTATTTACGATGTATGCTGTACGCTCGCTCATTTATTACTTAGTTCTTTTCTGCTCGTTATAAAACAACTTTCGGACAAAGAAACTACATATATTTTGCAACGAAACTCCGCAAAATCCTTTCCCCAGATATAAAACCAACAGAAACGTTTTATGAGTACAAGTCAAGAATTAAAGTATGGCTGAAAGAGGTCAATGAAACAACCTTAAAAATAACACTAAAAACGACATAGAAGACGTACACAATTATATGATATCAATGTAAATAACTCAAGTCCACCGCAGCACAGGACCCCCTAGTGAGGACGACTAAGACAAAACACTAAGAAAACGTCAAATAGTTTACCAAATATAATATTAGTATACCATTTTTTATACTTACACCATATTTTGCATTTTCACATGCTTATTTATATAGTCACTAATACAAAAATACTGCATACAAAAAAAACTCACCGATAGCTCTCCTAGTTAATTCTATGACAATGCTTTATTCATGCTCATATGTACCAAACCAAGTGTTTCCTCAAATAGTCGACTTTGAACTTGTCCCTTTGGCACCGGATCAATCCGCCTCGTCTAAGGGGGATTGATCCGGTTAAGTAAATTGTCATCTAGTCTGCTCGTTAATGGACTAACGGGCGGAGAAGCTTCAGCCCTCTGATCCCAGGGTAATTTATGAAAATAACATTGTTTCCCTTTCTTCTCCCGTTCCCCGCTCTTCTTAGCAGACTTATTTTGGTCATTTAATTGTTGCAGCCGCATCTTAGGCCGGTGCTCTCGACTCACTCGAGGGGAGGCCTCAGTTAGTTTAATTAACATTTCCAGGAGGTAAAATAGATTTAAGTGATTTTAATTTTGGTGGGAACCTTTTATGTACGTAATAATTGTTTTAGAGTCGTTGTACCTTAAATGTCGTTTTTCGCGTCAGTTCGGCTATCTCAAAGAATACGTACTCACTGTATATAATATCATCAACTCAAGGTATTTTATTTTCAAATTTCATAAATATTGCTTTTATAAGATACCTTTAAAATTTGCGTGACGATATACCATATACACACAGTTTTACATACAATAACACGAAAAAGAAGAATAGTAAGAAAGAAATATTGTGCTGAAAAAGTACATGAGGGAAATGTAAAGAATAGTCAAATGAGTGGAATAGATACGAACGGAAAAAGTCATTTAATTATTCAAAATAACGTCAATAACTCTCAATGAAAATAGGAAACAGAGGAAAACGCAGAATATAGAGAATATATGATCGCGACTGAGACTCGAACTCGGAATATCTAACTCTAGTCTATCCCGGAATTTCTATAAATCTCACACTTCTTATTAATAATTCTGAGAATTCTTAATATTATTTTTCAATTATTTTCCATATTTTGTCTGCCATCTTTTGCAAAGTTCTGATCGAATATGATTGCGCCCATAGATGGTATCTTGAACATAGGGTCCAATTTTTTTACAGGACATCTTTTTGACTTATTACAAGTCTAGAAATGAATTGTATATATTTGTAGGGTTATTGATGTTATTTTTTTTATTTATTTTATTAATTTATTTTCGCCTATTACAGGCTTTTTACATGAACATTTACAAATAATATTGAAAGGTACGTATGTATTATAATAGATAATATAAAAATAAACAACATAATTTGACGCGTTTATCCAGAGTTAAATAGTTTCAAATAAGCTAGCTCTACTCGATAACATAGATGTGCCAAATATGTCAACAACACCGAAGTATTTGTTCCACAGGTGTTGAATCCGTCGCATAGGGGAATAATATAGCGTACTGAAGTTGAATTGTCACAATACAACGGTAGGTACTGTCTTGTCCTACCAGATACATGAAAAGCAATCAAATATAACAGTTCAGGGGTAAAAAACATTGAATTAACAATCTTAAATAAACATGTTACATCGCAAATAATTCTACGTTCAGATATTTTTTCTGAATTTAGTGAATAAAGTAGATAATCGTAGTTTATGCATTCTCTAGGAATACCCATTTTCATTAATTAATATTACAATGAAGTGTAAAACTTCAATAAGTTACTTTTAGTTTTAATAGGTTATTTCCTTTGTGGTCTACTGAATTATAATAATTGTACACTCAGTATCTTTAGAAAGTTAATCGACAAACTATTTTCATACAGGTACTAATTATTTGAACTTTTTCGTGTGCGTTATGTAAAAATTATCCTTCGACATTTATGTTTGGAATATTAGATACCTACCACTACTATACTAAAAATAATTTAATGACGTTAGTTATTTATTTTTTTAATATTCAGTACGTATATTTATAATGTAAACATTTTTTTAAAGCATTAAGTCTGGAATGTACGATAAGCCCCCTGCAACATCCGTACGGAGATCTTTTCACACGTGAGTGCAACGAACACGGAAAATCCGCAAGTGAGATAAGAAGGTAATGGCGAGTAGCGCGTAGATAATATTGTCTGCACAATTATTCTGTTCCCGGAGTACTGAACAGGCACTAGTGTTCGTATGGAATGCAGCTAACACAGGTGTGCCAACGAGAGGTTCGATGTAGCTAACTAGTAAATTTTATGAAATAAGGAACGCCAGTGAAAAATATAATGGCTTTAAAAATATGTATTCATAAAAATCAGCAAACGCCGATTCTGAATATACAACTTTTATTATAATTGTGTAGAATTTATTTAAATGCGAATAAAAAATCATATTATCGAAACACCTTGTTATGTTAGTCCCATTGGATTTGGAACATCTGACGTCACGTGCGCATTCTGTTCTTGGATTAGTGTGGAAATTATTAGTTTTGGCTAAATTTAAACTTAACTTTAAACTCGCTTTAGAAAAAAACGTAATATGCTGGTATTTAAGTTTGAACGTCATTATATATTTAAAAAAATGGACTGGAGATGTTGTGGATTTCTTGTATATTAGTGCAAGAGTCATTGTTGGTTGAACTCTAGGAATACAAATAATCCTCAAGTGATGATCTCTTAAATCTAATCTCCGTTTCCGATTTCCATTCGGCCGCTAATGCCCTTGGAAGTATTTTTATTACCCCCAGACATTTGCATATGTAATAACTATACCTCCGCAATTACCTGAACTGCGATGCGTGAGTGATGCACCGCGATGCGCATGCGTAGGCTATCGGACTTATATCTCTGTATAATTAGGCAAGTAGCCAGTTAGATGCTCCCACTCGGCAGAACTGGGGATTGTGTAAACCTTCCGAGCCAGGGTGGAGGGAAGCCCCTTTCTTTTTTCGTGATGGTAATAGTAGATATTCGAATCAAACATTGAAAAGATAATTCTGTCTTTACCGACGTGCTTTAATTCACCTCCCATCATCATCGGCGCTACAACATTTGAGGACCCCTGGGGGTCAAGTCTACATTTTTGCGTTAGCTAACGCAAATTAAATCGACCCTAAGCAACACATTTTGACAGTTTTCATCAACGCAGCGTCTCTCGCGTTTACGTTAGTTACGGATTTGTTCTATTAACGTAAACGCAAACTTAACTTGTTACCGCTTTACGGACTAACAAACTGTCAAAATGTGTTGTTTATGACCGATGTAACTTGCGTTAACTAACCCAAAAGATAGACACTTGCCCCCCCCCCTTACCGCCTCTGGGAAATTTCTCCACTCCTGCCCTATCCTTACAATCTCTTGTGCATAAGGATGCGGTTTTCGCTGGTACACCTCAAATACTATTTTATCCTGCCGGTTCACTATGAAGAACGCCTTTTGGTTGTCGGCTGTCTTCCACCCTTGCTACATGCTTGCCCTGCCCTAGATCACAAGGCTGGGACACTGAATCAAATCGGCCTCTTAACTTGTGTGAGAACCGACAAAAATATTTTTGTTTGTTTTTTAAAGTTCTAAAATATTTTTATTATTATTATATTTTTAAATCTCATACGTGTTAAGAGGCCGATTGTTTGCAGTGTCCCGGCCTTGAGATCTAGGTGGTTTTGGTCCAACACACCCGTTTTAGTTTTATAAACCTTGTTACCAACGATTCTTGAAACAATTGGTGAACCAAATGATTGTGCATCGTCTTACCAAACAATATTCTCTTAAATGGCTTCAGATCTTCCTCTAAAAAATATTCACTATCTGCAATTTCGCTACTAGATACTGTAAGCTGCAACTCAATTCTGGTCTGATGATGGGTGTTATTGAAATTGGTCATTTTCGCGAGTAGTCTCGAATTTTACCATTTTTTTGTTTTTCGTCTAACCTCGTCGCGATGAGTGTAGCTATATTTATTCTTTACCTAATTAGAAGATCGCGGTACTTGTGTTTGCTTTATTCACATCACTTCGGCCCGCGGTTTTGTTTCTTCAAAGTCTTCATTAAAAACCCCAGTTAGAATAATCAGCGGATTGAACGAGTAATTTGACCCTGGTCTGGGTAATTAATATGCACAATGTTTCCCATTAGAGCCGCTTAATGAAGTTTGGGGTATTATAACTGGGGATATCATTGTTTTGCCTTGCATTATATTTCTTGCTCAGCGAATCAGTCTTACTTCCTCCCAACTGCGAATAATACACCGGAATTTAAATAGGTTTTTTTATAACTCATTACATTTACATGTCTGGTTAAACTATTGTGTTTCCTCTCATAATTCATTCCCCGTGCTGATACGCACGTAATTAGTTGTGTGTTCCTTCAAGTCTACGTAGATACGAGGCATTTAATAAATGTGTGAAATTGTGAAAGCAATTTTCTTGCAGGGAAATATGCACGTTTTTTTATGGTGAATGAACTTTGTGCTTTACATATTTATTTAATTATGAAGATTTCATCTACGTTTTCGATTCCTATCTGGCTAAAACAATCTCCCGGTTCTTTGTATAATTTTTCAATTAGGCTCAGACAGATTGAAGGCGAAAAGTAATACTTAATTTTCTTTGTGGATACTAGAAAATGATAATTTATTTATACTGTACCTACTTAAAGTCTTTCAACCGTTTTTACTGTGGAACTTAAAGAGTGGCGTCTTTTTGATTTTTCTATGAAACATAATAATATTTCTCACACTTTGGCGTTTATTTGTGTTTGATCGAAATGTTTGCTTATTGAAACTATCCATTTATTTATTTCATAAATATTTACATAACCTAATAATGCTATTATGGGTTATTGATAACGTATTGCGACGTACGATATTTAAGTAAACCTTATCAAAGGTGTGTAGATAATCGTTGTTGATTCGGCAAAAATGTATTGGTACGCCAACTTAACACGTGGACATTCCATACTATACGCCTTCGTAAACACGACGTATGTACATATCGAGATAAGTAGACACGTTTAAATCATCGTCATAATAAATTATTTTTAATAATCGACAGAAAATGCAAATATGGGCTATGCAGGTATCGACCAACGAACGAAAGAAGTCTGCGCCAAAAATAGCGTCAACATAAATAGCACGTACTTGGAAATGCATGTAAACTTAATAAGTTTTTTTTAATAACGTGTATATTATATACATTCTTCTTCGGTGTATTGATTGACTTTTTTTATACGCAATATATGTTACAATAATTTGTGACTTTTTATATAAGATACTCAATGGAAATAAATAAATATACTCGTATATATAAGAAGAGTTATAAAGAATTAGCATAAGTATGATAAGCTATCAGTCCCCGATGGAGTGCTGATACCAACCCTGATGTATGGCAGTGAGGCATGCAACTGGCAGAGGAAGGATGAAAGTAGACTGAATGACGCTTGGATGGTTCGGGCATATAGAGCGAATGAACGAAGAAAGGAGTGTAAGAAGAATATATGACGCGAATGTAAATGGAAGAAGAACCCGGAGACGTCTAAGGAAGACATGACACGATCAAGTGAATCAAATGACGACTAACTGATTATGAACTTGCAAACTATATAAAGACAATTTAAGATAAATGGATATTTAATTTTTTAAAAGTACAGACCGCCTCAGATCAGTTCTCCCTAGTGAGGAGGACTTTGAATACTGTAACTTTATACATGTGTTATAATAATATGCATTATACTTATACCCTCTATACAATATACTTTATACTTAAAATTTATTACTTAAGTCACATACATGTACAACCTTTACATAGATATTAGTTAAAAAAATCAATAAATAAAAATAAAATACCCGAGCCGGACCATGTTAGAAGCCGGAATAAAAGAAGAGAATGTATGAATGTGAATGATGCAAGAAATGTATGCCGAAATCGAGTTGTTTGGCGGTCCGTCCTCTCTTCCTACCCCTGCGTAGATGGTTAGTCAGTTATTTATAATAATATTTATGGTTGTACATAACCTGCCTCACTAGGCGAACCTGTATTGAGGCAGAATTTTTAGCAAATTATTTCACACTTCTTATCTACGGTATTCTTACAAATATGATGGCATGTAAGTTCCTATTCAGCAATATATTATTTTAATTTAGCTACTTTTCTTGCATACGTACAGTACATACAGCACATAACGTTTTACACAATACTTGGTTGGTCCGTCATAAGACCATCCGGAAATGGGTATCCAGTCATCGGTGTCCTTTTAATGTCGTGTCTATTTTACCATCAAACAAACACAGTGTTGGACATTAAGCAAATTAATACCTAATGTATTTTACGGATAGATTCTATACAAAAGTGCGAATTGAAAATTCAATTTACGAGGTAGTAACATCATTAATATTAATGTTGATGTTAATGTATTCTAGGTGAACTAATTGATGAAAAATTCATATTAAACATCTATTCACTGATTAAATCATAATGAGAGATGCATTACACACGCAGAAATCGAATTTACATAAAATTGCACTTTATTTTAATCAACATTATTAAGAATGGTATTTATATATACATAAAACCTGAACTAATAATTTGTTTTCGCTCAAGTGCATAACACATTAGTTTCCCCGCAGGGGTAGGCAGAGAGGACGGGCCGCCAAACAACTCGATCTTGGCATACTCTTCTTGCTTCATTCACATTCGTACAACATCTCATACATTCTCCTCTGTTATTCTAGAAGACCCTGAGGAAAATAATTTCTCTCGGAACCTATTTCCTCTTTGCGGATGCTGTGTGGTGGGTCTTTTTAGGGAAAGGAAGGGGTATGAAGAGTGGATAGGAATCTGGGGAATGAGGGTTAGTGTGTCCAGGAGCGATGACGTATTAATTTATCCCTCCCACTACGGTGCAAGGCGATGTGTCGGCTGGAGAGGTCAAGGGATCTCAACTGGCCTCCCGATCCGGCCCACCACCAGCTGATGGGAAAACACATCCGCCGCCTAGACCTGGACAAACCTCACCCCATGAACACGGCACCCCCGCTAAGTCACCAAACGTAGCGAATCACTTGGGGTGACCTATGGCAAACATATTTGTTATCCATTGAATGGTTCCCGGGGCGGTCAGTTTCCATTTCCAAATTTGCCTACAAATAAACTAACTTTTCATATAGTAATTGTTATTGTTTTTTTTATATTATTTATAATCTTCTTTAGTATATCGATAAAAGATAATGTAATATGATTTATTTCGTTTAAAAAACCTTTAAGAAATAATCAAAAGATAATCTCTTCAATAAAAGTAAAATTGCTTTTGACATTAATATAGGTTTAAAAATTTTTCATACGTACATAACTGGTTTACATTTATATAAATTTAAAAATTTAAGAATTTAGAAAAAGTGTTTATAGTAAATTAAATATTATTAATAATCAAAATTATTTTTTTTAAATAGCCGTCTCTTAATTTTATGTTCGCATTAATACCTAGATTTGGAATATTATTCATAAAAATTATAATACTTTATTATTTTATACCTTTTTGTTTATATTAAAAATAATTTATTTTTTTAAATTTATAGTGTAAATTTATTATTTAATTTTTTTTTTCAATAATTTTTACATTTTTAATCAATTACTTACCTTTTTTCATCACTTATTGTCTTTTTTATGTTTATTATTGTAATTTATCTAATCTTACATTATTATTTTTCTGTTTATTATTTTCATCATTTCTTAGTATACTGTGTATCCTGATGAGGCAAACTTCGCTTCTGAAACATATTAATATTTATGTATTGAACAGCGTGTACGCAAAATATTTCTTATTAATTTTATTAAAAGATAATGTGTTTCTAATCGGTTATTTTCTATTCTAGTTACATTTTCATCGTATATTTCAGCAAAATATACGCTGAAGCAGCTTTTCTGGCAATTATTATTAACATGTTGTTGACCATTAAAATTATGTAACAACTAGTCAAGGTAATATAAATCTGCGTGATTTTTAAGTGGCAGAACATTAAGTCATTTAACATTGTGAAAATTCCGCCATAAAAGTTATACATTTTAAGTCCTGCCGCTAAGAGCTTCGTTTTAACCTTTCTGTTTAACTCCGTTTTATGAGAAAGATGGTTAGGTGCTTTCAATGGTAAGCCTTTATAAATCTATGTGATTTTATAGTGGCAGAACATTAAACTTTCAACATTGTCGTAATTCAGCTATGAAGTTAGTTATCCATCTGTTCCTGCCGCTAAAAGCTTCGTTGTAATCTCATCTTCTTTTACCTTCGTTCATGACAAATATGTAGAGGTACCTAACAAATGTGCTTTCACTGGTTTTGCCCGCCGATTTTCGTCGGACGGTGCTGATTTGTATAGATACACAAGGTGGTAAACTTACACCGTCCCCGGTCTGGGACACCGCTATGCACATTAGCACCGGCCGACGAAAAACGGTGCGTGTGTCTCCGTGCATTATTTTTCTTCTTCGTATGGTAGAAGATGGTTAATAGACATCAATGTGCGATGCTGAACTTCTTCACTGACTTATATTTCTGTTTGTTTTGTCCCCAGTACTCGGCGATCAGGATAGGTCCCGTGGTGAAGCGCGACGTGATGAAAGCCTCCGCCATGCTGGAGCACGAGTCGCAGTACGCAGTGATCCTGGCATTCGACGTGAAGATCGAGCGGGACGCGCAGGAGATGGCCGACAACCTCGGGGTGACCATCTTCCACGCGGACATCATCTACCACCTGTTCGACAAGTTCATGGCGCACAGGGCGGCACTCAAGGCCCGTAAGCGGGATGAGTTCAAGCACATCGCCGTCTTCCCTTGCAAGCTTAGGGTGAGTTGTGCTTTCATCATCCAATTATTTTTATGAACACTTTATTTACAAACGACTTGATCATATTTGCAGTAAAAAGTGAAGTCATTTCAAATCGATATGGCAAAAAGATCCACTATACACAAGCGTCTTCAAACAGACGTAGTGTATACAGACTTTATGTATACAGGCTTTCGACAAAAGTCTCACATAAAATTGTCATACGTAAATTAAATACCCTTGTGATGGTTTGAAAGTTATTTACGCAACTGGAAAATGTCAGTTAAACTCGTGTCACACTTCACACCAGTTTGAAATATTTAACGGCGTCCCACAGGGGTCACATTTGGGACCAGTATTGATCTCCTTGTTTATCATGATACTCTTGTTGAAGTTATGATGATCTTATAATGTATGTACCTATATGACATTATCCTGTGTGACATATTCAATTAGCATCTGAATAGGAACTGAGTAAAAAAAATTCTTAAGCTTACCATGAGCGTTTTTTTGTTTTATTAAAAAATATATATGTGTTAGAAATTTATTAACTTGGTTATAAATTTTATTTATTAAGTAAAGTCACAGGGAAGAAATCCGTAAATGATTTTATTTTTTGGTTTACTACACAATACATGTATAAAATGATAAATTGTAAACTGTCGATTTTCCCGAAAATGAATAAATAAAATATTTTACAAAATAATTTTTGATTTTAGTGGCTCTTACGTATTGTAATTAAATATTGTGGGGCTACAAGGGTGGTGCACTCGTAATGAACTGCCCCTCAATATCGACAAACTTCAAACGATAACTTTTGTCCTAATCAAAAATGCCATTATTTATCAATTTTTCTAAAAAGAGTTAAGCAAATAAAGGACCTTGGTATAATTTTCGACAGTAAACTAACTTTTGTTCCTCATCTAAATTAAATACTGCCGTTCTTTTCATCTTTTTAAGTGATCTATCTGAGGGACCGATCAGCCAAGTGTTTTGTTGAGCAACGCTCTTTTCGCCTGTTTCCAAGTATTTTTTTATCATCGATCAAGCCCGCCCACTTTCGTAGACAATAAAATGACATCAAAGTAAAAACTTTCAATGTAAAATTAACATACATGAGTTAATATTGCATTCATAATGAAGACACTTCCTTTGTTTTAAAAATAATACATAAACCAACATTTTATACCTCACAAAGGTATGCGTTAAAAATATGTTGAAAATAAAGTGTTAGGTAATGCCGCGAAAGTACATTATTCGTTTCGTACATTTCACATTTGGTGTTTCTCCTCCGTGAAAAATAAAGCAAAACGTACCTTATAATAAGTAAAATAAGCTAGGTTTTCTTCACTTTTATTTAAAACATACAAAAAATATGTTTTTGACATTCGAAACATGAAATAAATGTTTCTCATTCAATATTTGGACCGCGAACCAATAACGACGTTTGACATTCGCTGACATTTTATCCCCTTGAAAGTATTTATAACTAGTCCTCTGTTGAGCGTAACTTAATCCACAAAAATCGATTTCCTAAATTGATCGTAAATTTGATCGAGAGTTCCGTTGGGAAGTGCGGATTTGTGCATTTAAACAGTGTTGAGGCAAAATTTCGGTTGCTCAGTAGGGTTGGGAAGAACGGCCGTTATTCAACCTAACTAATTTACCATCAATATCATCGAGACATTAGTATGTCTCTTCAAAATAGCGAATGAGACATTGAACGCCCTGGATTTAACGAGCCTTATTACCTTTACCTACACGCAATACACGACAGACGACTCTGTATAATTATCCTGAGTCTGAAAATAATTATTTCCAAAACTCTCCTATTCAAAGGTCGCACAGACGGTAATAAGTATTGTTCTATTTATGTTTACCGGTGTCGTACTGTCCAAACTAAAAATTAGTATCTTCGAATGTTTTCAATAAATTTATTAACTTTTTTTACATATCCATCTTTCTAAATTGTATTTATTCCTTGTGTTATGTTATGTAAAACACCCAATATATAAATATGAATATTTTTACAACCAATTTATACTTTTATTTCTACCTGGGTGATCAATTCGCCGTACATATTTTTTTTCATAAATTTAAATGGGTACTCGTGTTTGCGCTGCCAGTGTGTGGGTAACATAAGTAATTGAATATTAATTCCACAGCGTGAAAGTATAATACATTGGTAATTTTGATCGTGCAGCATATCATGTAAACAGTATTGCATTTAAGTGAAGCAGAGAATAATTAATAGCAATAATGTTTCAATATATATATGTATTGCTACCATTTTTTCTTAAACCTCTCTTTTCTTTTTATGTACGAGTACATCCCTGACCACTCTATTATTTTTCTTCATTTCCTATCTTCAAACTGTAAGAACTACTCCACGTAAAAGCGCTTTGGGTGTTAAACAGATACATATTAAAATGTATATGATATTTTTGTCTCGGACGGCATTTTTTTTTCATTACATAACTGTATAGTTTTTGTCACATGTCGCCACTGGTCTCTCAGCCGAAAAATCATCCACCCCCGCCCCGACCATTACTGTCCAATGCCGTGCACACCGTTCACCATGTTTGTTGTCACTTTAATTTTTTTTTAAATATCCCAGCAATGTGACAGCAAAATGACATCTACTTTTATTACTCCCTATAACAGGAATGGCCAGTGGTCGAAGGTATTACTGGTCGATCGCGGACCTATATATTAACTATTTCTTGTTCAAACGAGTCAAAACTACTTCTTAAAATCCGTTAGTTCCCCTCTCTTCTCCTTTTTCCTATCGAAATACATAATTATATTATTGTAATGTTTTTTTTGTGTTGTTTTTATATTATTTGTAAAATGTACTGACTGTTTATACGTTTCCTATCAACCTTTTACTTCTTGGATGTTTCATACAGATTATCGTCTTCAGTATTTGTCTAAATTATTAATATGCAAATGTTTAATTACTTGTGCTGTTTCTTATTTCCAATACTTGTATATGTATATTTTTTAGAATTTCTCATTCATTATAATGTACCTTAATCTGTGTAATATATTAGTGTACAACTGTTTCATGGAAACTATCAAGAGCTAAGGAGAAATATACGTGTAATTCTAAAACAGAAGACGACAACGCGCTATATTGTTTATTCCACATACATAACGTGCCGTTATACAGTTAATTTCGGTAGAAAGGAAGTAGGTACTCAATCAAGTGATACAGAGACTATGAAAAATAAATAATATAGGTAGGTACATGTTAGTTGTAATTGGGTTTTTATTGAATCTCACGATATAATTACAAGCGATATCAATCGATGGCCACAATTTTTTTATTAACTAGTCACTTCTAGAAAAAAAATGTGACCGCACCCCCCCCCCCCCCTGCCGGATATACTCGGAAATCGATGCTGAAAGTCTGTCGGGTACGTCCTGACACTCCCCCTATATTTATTTATTTATTCTTAAATTTAAAAAAACAAAAACATTAACCACTCATCTCACTAGGACAGTCCTGTGTTGAGATGAGCGGCCTTACAATTTTAGTGAAACGATATGTTATATATATTTATTTTTTTATTTTATTTTTATTATCACCAAAGTTATTCAAACTGTAAACAACTATAAAATCTACAGTAAATATTTAAATTGGGCCATACATTTATAGATTACAACAATAATAACTTCATTGTAACCCAAATAACTATCTTAAAGTATCTATGCTCCAATTAGTCACAAACATAGGGTCACCATATTTTTGTAAACAAGAACTAAGTAATATAGTGAGTAAATAATAATAGGTAAATAATAATAGGTAAATAATAATAAATAAATAATAATAAGTAAATAATAATAAGTAAATAGTAATAAGTAATAAAAAAACATGAATAAAAATGAGTAAATATTAACTTCCATCGAAGCCCGAGTAAAGTTTGCCTCTCAGAAGCTGGGCGTATTGTACAGAGCCCGCAGATACTTTAATAGTACACAACTACCGACCCTGTACAAATCGCAAGTGCGCCCCACTGTAGAATTTGGCAGCCACCTCTGGTCCGGAGTCCCAAAATACCTGAAAAAAACTCTTAACTTTGTGCAGAAACGGGCGGTCCGTTTGATAGATTCGCCTATCTTAACAAATGGTTTGCAATCTTTGGAGCACAGACGTCAGGTGGGAATGCTGTCCTTGTTCTACCGGTATTTTAATGGAAGATGCTCCCAGGAACTAGCGTCATTGATCCCTTTGGCACCGGTGCATAGTCGGGAAACACGCCAAACGCGCGCCCAACATTTGCACACGGTTGACATTTGTCACATGAGGACGGGTCGCTTCTACGATTCGTTCTTGTGTTCAACAGCTCGGCTGTATCTGCCGGCCTCTGTGTTTCTTCCATCCTACAACATGGGTCTCTTCAAGACCCATGTTCACTCCTTCCTATCCTCTAAAAGACCCTTCACACAGCATCCCCAAATATGATAAAGGCCTTGAGCGAAATTATTTCCCTCAGGGTTTCCTGTGTCGAGTTACTGTAAAAAAAAAACTAACTAACTAACCATCACGCCGTTTCCCCGCAGGGGTAGGCATAGAGGACGGACCGCTAAACAACTCGTTCTTGGCATACACTTCTTGCTTCATTCGCTTTGATACAACTTATGATACATTCTCTTCTGTTATTACGACTTCTGACATGGCCCTACTCAAGTATTTGATTCACTTGATCATGCCATGTCTTCCTCGGACGTCCCCGGCTTCTTCTTCCATTAACATTCGCATCATATATTCTCCTTACACTCCTCTCTTCGTTAATTCGCTCTACATGCCCAAACCATCTAAGCGTCCCTTTCTTGATCTTGCTCACTACGCTTACACCAGCCTTGCATTATTTTAATAAGTAAATAATAATAAATAAATATTAATAAGTAAATAATAATAAATAAATATTAATTAGTAAATAATAATATATAAAATATTAAAATTAAATGATAATAATAATTGTATGATTTGTATAGCGCCATTTTTGTCAAAAGACACCTCAAGGGCGCTGTACAAATATTACTTCCTATTATTTAACTAATTATGCAGAAACAGATACAGAAAAACATACTTACCTGGCAGGTCGCTTCAGATGAACAGTTTTATTAGAAAATTTAAGTATAGAGATGATAGTTTTACAGTTGCTATTTTATCCCCCTTTTCTATTGATGTTACATTTATTAGAGGTGGCACAAGAATAATGAGTGAATAGTAATCAGTAAATAGTAATAAGCATAGAATAATACATACTCATATATAATAAGTAAATAGTAGTAAAAATATGTAAATAATAATCAGTAAATAAAATGTAAATAGTAATAGGTATATGATAGTCGAAAGGAGGCGGGCTTATTGCTCATCGTCAGTTTCTTCCAACCAACCTAGAAATTAATTTAGTATTTTTGATCTATGTGTAAAGTTTATTTTTCTTTCAGATATTGCCCCAATTCGTATTCAATTCTCGAGATCCGATTGTCATCGGTGTGATCATTGAAGCTGGCATACTCCGGGAAGGAACTCCCATCTGCGTACCCAGTAAAGAGGTTAGTGGAAGACATCATTTGTAAATATTCTTCTTGTCTTAAAATTATGACCGTGTAAACAAATATGTACATACTTCGGTTGCGTCCGTGCGATTCATTCGAGACCTTAAACATTTCGTATCGTAAATTTGTTCCCTTCTTCCTTTTCTCATGCAATATAATATATGTCCAGTTTTATGAATGAAACTGAATGTTCATGCGCAGTCTGCGCAGCTTGCAACACGCACGCGCAGATCCGCGGAATACTGGCCGACCGCGGCGGGAGGGGTCGCTTGGCCAATAAATCTACCACCGCAAGTATCTTGTCGCATGCACTCTCCTCATTGAAGGCAGGAAAAAAAACAGACCAGCAAGGCTCGTGCGAGTGTTGAACCGAATTGATAGACTTCACGTACCGCCCGGCGCCCGTATCCTCGGCTCATTCATGACTCTGCGCTAATTGCGGCGATATTATTTCTGGTTTGATCAGTACTTACCAGAGGAGTACCCACCTGTACCTGTTCGTGTTGAAACCACCGTTTGTGTATTGATATAATATTCTTCTAGTTTCTAAGAAATACTAAATGAAACAATTCAAAAACACACATAAATTAAATCATATAAAATTATTATATGGTTTGTGCATTTAAAGCGAATGAACGAAGAAAGGAGTGTAATAAGAATATATATACTTGAGTCGGGCCATGTCAGAAGTCGGAATAATAGAAGAGAATGTATGAGACGATGTATGGATGTGAATGAAGCAAGAAGTGTATGCCAAGATCTAGTTGTTTAGCTGTCCGTCCTTTCTGCCTACCCCTGCGGGGAAACGGCGTGATGGTTAGTTAGTTACTAAACAAGTTGATAAATATAAACAAAGTAAATGGAAGAAAAACAACGTGAGAATTAATCTTGCGATTTTTTTTCCTTATTTAAAATTTAAAAAATCGTTTAATGATTTGTCTTGAGAATAAATGTAAAATTCTAAGTTTTAATCTCCAGCCAATAAAAACAGTCCTTCCGTGTGATTTGTGTGCAGGTCTGATGTAGCGTTGAGGTGGTGAGTTAGATAATGGATGTAGTCGGTGCTCTGTGGGTGATATGTGCAGCAGATATGTACAATGTTACCTAGTATTGTCACCGATATCCAGAACTCCCCAGTACACGTAGACCAGGATAACGATGGTATGACGTATGAGGGTCTCCGTGGTTGGGTGGTTACGATCCTTGGCTACCAATTCGGAGGTCTCGGGTTCAAATCCCGGCGTGCGCAAGTAAATTTTATTTGATTAAATGCTGTTATTTCACAATTTATTAATTAAAAATAGTATGTAGTATATTTGCGGCACAATCCAGGATGGTAGGTGTAGATACTGCCAGTATCGCCCTGGTGTAAGACTACCACTCAGAATCGAAACATTGCTTGAAATAGCTTAAACCGTGTTTGGTGACCAGATCTGAATAGCCATGTACTTCCCCACCTTCGTCCCATCTCCTTCCCCTCCTCAATATCTTCAGCCTCACAACATACCCCAATTGGGGATGCCATAGCCTCACTGGCTCCAAACGATTGGGAGCAACTAGTTCCCCCCCTCCCTGCTGCTATCCAGACACTAAATAATTACGATCTATTCTAAATACATCGTACCTATTGTCAAACACTTCATTATCCTGGATTGATTCATTTAACCAAGTTTCAAATGTAAGGTAAATATCAACATAATATAATTAGGTAACTATCGAGTAGGTAGAGGTACCAGCCATCATCAAAGTAAAAATCACTGCTTCATTAATTTTATATGCTGGTATTGTATGTAGTCAAGTCATCGCTGTTTTATACTTTGCAATGATGGAATATAAAATAGTTTTATTAATCTCAGCATGAAAGTTGTCAGCGGGTTAGGCCGTGAATAGAGGCGTGTAGCGTGTAGCTAGTGGGTGCAGTTGTCCTCAGCATGTCTCGAACCTCCGCTCGGACGCCCCCGACTTCTTCCCCACCAACATCCACCTCGCGTGGGAGGCGAGATGACCACGGCACACGGAACTGCCGGCGAGATGTCCCACGTTGTGCCTCGCTAACGGATGAATTGAGATGTTTCCATTGTAACAAAGGAGATTTCTAAAGAATATTGTTACCTAAATCTTAATTATGGCCAATCACTTAAATTCAAATTTCTATTGCCCTTTCGACAAAGTTCAATATATAACACATGTATTTTTGCAACTAGGAGTATGTATTTACGAGTACTTGATGCCCTCAATTTTCTAAAGATTTCATCTCGTTGGTCAATTCCCCAAATCTGTGAGTAAAATTTCACTAACCGAATTACCCATCGCTCCCGGCCACTGTCTTGTTGCTTCCTTTTGCCATCTCGCTGGACTGCTACTGGCTACCTGTACCCCCTTCATTTGACCAGCTAATTCCCTGTTTCCGGTGCACCTGCGTCCCCTCCCCCACCTCACCCCGCCCTCACTCCTAAGTCCTTCCAACAAGTTTTCTAACAACATCTGAGGACCTGCCACCCTAGTTATTTAACTAGAATGGTTACTTAAATAAATACATTTAAAATTTTATTCACTTCAATTATTTTGATTCGTTAATTTCAAAAGGAATAATTATTACAATTTGTTAAAATAATAATAACTATTCGAGTCTTCCCAATTTCGGTCGACCTCAGTGATCCAAGGCGTCACTGAATGTTCTGGGACAAGGCTTTAACATTCGTATCGAATTGGTAAACTCTGCGGGTCCCATTGATAAAAATACGTTTTTACTGCGGTTCTCCGCCAGTAGATTGTCCGTGTGTATTGACTCCTTTCAAATAAATAATCCAAATGAGAATTATACCGGTTGGGTGGGTACCCGTATCTGAATTTGAATTAGTGTCGACGCTTTTTAAAATTGATAATCGTAGTAGGTACTGCGGGTAAGCTGTCGTAAATATTGTAAGTGTGTGATTTTGGCGTTTAACATTTTAAATTTACGACTGTCATCAGTCGTATTTGTGTTAAAATGCTCCTCCCACGTATCGTGATACGATTCTGCGTCGAACAGAATTCTACGTTAATTTAATTCACTATGTGGATAGGAAATACACCTTCGCGTGTTCTACCTCGTTCCTCTTATTTGGCAGAACAGATCTGAGTCTCTCGTTAAATTTAACCTGCACCAAATAACGTTATTTTCGGTTGTAGTGAATTATCTTTCCTATGGATCTAGTCCCATTAGGAATCGTTTGTCTGTGAATAATAATTAGTTTCCCGCCTCGCTGCAGCGGCGCCGAGCCATTGTGCTGTATGAAGCCATTATTGATCTGGTCCCCGTCCGTTCACGCCTTCAATCTCTGCCTCCAACCAACCTACCAGCCAACCAACTAACCGTCCTTCTTTAGACAAACTCGCAATTTGACTTGAATCAACTCAAAACAATTTACTATGCACTATGTCAATCTTTAATCGAATACGGTATTATAGCCTGGGGTGAAGCTACTGCGGCCGCGATTGATCCCATCCTTAAAGCTCAGAAACTAATTATAAAGATTATTCCAAAACTACCGATTACCAGCAGTTCGGACGAAATCTTAGGAGAATTAGTTTTTTTAATATTATAGGACACAAATTACGCTAAATATAAATTGGACTCCAAGATCTGAATCACAGTTCAAACATCTACGATTGTTTTTATACCTCCTTATAAGCAGTATAAGTAACCAATGATGCTAAGTATAGTGTTTTATTGGCTCTATTGCCAATGGTACAATGTAAATTGACTTGTAATATCTGTAAACTGTACAGCTCTCATCACTATGTCTTCAAATTCATCCATCGAATCATTTGATCAAACAAATTCTACCAATCCATTTAATGAACAACCTTAGTTATGTCAGAATTGTAAGCTCTTGCAGTATTTCAATGTTTTGGCAGGTTGTTGGTAACGTCTTCGAATTTTTCCCAACTTATTACGAATGTCCCGCGTATTCGGTATCCCAGATGGTTTTCATCAGTCGGTAGTCAGCATCTGAACAATTCTTAGACGCACATTGTCATCCATATATCCACTGGACTGTAGCACCTCCGCTCACGCCGGCTTGTGAGCCTACGCTCAGATATAAAGCATGAGTGTGTGTATCTCCGGCGGGTGTGTGGGACACCTCTATTCTTAGGCAAATCAAGCTTCCTTATACGAATCGATTTACTATTTTGTTATCATGGCTGGCTCGCCCTCGCACCGCGTACGGCCCGCCGAATTGGGGATATTTATTTAACTTCATTCACGGAGGAGCCTTAATGGCCATTGAGAAACGATCCAGTGGGCCAAACGCCCAGACGTATCCGGCCGATTATTGTTTGGGGCCTGCGCACGCGGGTCCGATGACTTTCGACGCTTCACCGGCCTGTCCCACTCGGTGAACTCTCTTTTCTACGATACTGAACCATACTGAAGGAAGACGGGAAACACGAAAGACAAAATAACTACAAACAACTGCTGACGTATTGGATAAGCGCATGGATTGCAGAGAGCAATTAGGACGAAGTAGCGGAGAAGTGAGTGAAAATACAATCCTATTTTTGCACTCGTCATACTGAAGGAAGACAAAATACGTAACTAGAAAAAAATAACTGCAAACATATTAATAAGATTAGAAAAGCAATTCGACTTCGAGAGAATATGTTTTAATGCTTTCGTTTTTGCATGTTACCACTGATTGTTCAAGTGCCTTGGTCAATGTGGTAGGTCTATAAGATAACCTGCTCTGCATAATCACAAGTGACTCCCAAGGTTTGTCTAAATCAGGTAATACCAAGGTCGTAACCTAACCTTTGCCTTATAAATCGGTTTGTTTCGATCCAGCTTTGAATAATATTATTTTATAGTTTGTTTCGCGATGACATGACAAGTAAAGCAAATAAATAGCGTCCTATTATTATTAAATAATAAAAGTAGTGTTTGTTTATGGGTGTGTTTCAATATCAACGCACTTGGAGCAGGTTGACTTGTCGCATGTGGGCAGTAATGTGATCTTCTTAAAGGACAAGGCGTTCATCTGAGGATCGTTAGCGGAGTTTCATCTTGGGATAACCTCTGCGCACATGTCTTCATAGGTAATTGATTATAGACATTCATATCTCAATTATTGCCGACCATGATCACGTAGTTTGAATAGCTCTGTCGTGTCAGCATAAATGTCTTCATTTGAGATAAAATATGGGAGCTGCAAGCAAGCCACCATGAGCGTCTTCGATTCAAAGAATGTATTACCTATGTAATTTCTTCAAAAGATTGGTATTCACTATGAGGCGTCATTATTAATAAATGAATTTAAAAAAAAATTGTATTCACCACTTTATTAATATACAAATATATAAAGGGATGCTTTCTTCATCAGGGATACACAGAATACTAAAAAATATTAATGTCAAGTATAGACAAATGATGATTATTTGTCTATTACATTATTGTGTTCTATATTTATCATTTTCCTATACTTTACATTATTATTTTTTAGTATTCTGCATATTCCTGGTGAGGAAAGCACCGCTTTCGGAACATGTATATATATGTATATTAATAAAGTGGTGAGTACAAAATAAATTTTAATTAATTTATTACCTATGTTTTTATGTCTTCGCTATTTCTCCTGTTACAATTTTGGCTGTATTCTCGTTGTGGGAATATTCCATCTGTCATTCGATATGAGAACCAGCCTAGACTGAAGATGCCGCAAGCCGCAGCTCCGGATTATACGCATCATGTACATACTCGTATGCATGAATATACCAGACGTGACTATCAACGTTTGTAATACCCTCCATTTGCATAACATCAACCAGTACATAACTCAGTAGGTGGTACGACTAGATACGAAATCAACTACTGAGTTCGTGCAGTTTCGAACGAGAGACGACTCGATACGTTCTCGATCGAGCTGGCATGTAGTACTGGTCAGGCTCATAACAGACGACCTGACCACAAACGAGAGAGAGAGAGAGAAGCGACTAGATACGCGTCTCTGTCTTGTTTGTTTGTCTGCACAAATAATTAATTGTGCAACGCCCGACTTTAATTTTAACCTGATAGAAGCGACTAGATACGCATCCCTATCTTGTTATGTTTGCACAAAAGAGGATTTGTGCAAACGCCCCATTTCAGTACATATTGGCTTTCGACAAGCGTAGTTCCGGGGTTTTCGAAGAAGTGATGATGACAGTGCACGTCATCGTTTTCTTTTTTCTACGCCCCTGAACCTCGTTTTCGTCCCGAGACGCTACTGGGTGCTAACGGGACATTTCTCCGACCCCCGCCACCCCTACGGTCGCTCCCGGCGACGGTCCCGAAACAGAGCGGGCTCTCATTGGTCGAGCCCCTCTGATCCACAAAAACCTTTCAAAATTATTGTTCTACCAAAATTGTCTGTCTTTGTAAGCGATTCCTGCGGCCGCGGTGACTGATCTAAATAAACGATATTTTCTGATCTGTTCATTAGCGCCCGCGTAATCGAGTAAACTTACTTATTTTATGTTTGTACAATGCATTTTTTTGTAAATTGACGGCAAAGTATTACCTGTCCTACTTTGACCCCCATGACATACTTTGTAATAATTTTGGTTGCTTTAATAAAAAATAGGTGAAGATTGCAATAGGCTCAATTCAAGCAGAAGGTCGTGATTGACATCCTAATTTTTTGATCAAGTCGATCCAAGATTGACAGAGTCTACGGCAGCTCGCGAAATATTCACGAGTTCAAACTGCCCGATTCGCCGCACGGTATCGCACCGAAGTACTTGAACGACGAGTGCATTTCTAAAATTCAGAGTATTCTCACGGATTCAACACGCCTTCTACCTACTTCGCCTGCATCTTCACCCGGCCTGAAAACCGACCGTGACTTTCTCTTCGCCCTCACCACCTCCTTGCAAGAAATCGTTTGCCTTTTTCAAGGCATCTCCCCCTTCCTTCCTACCCTGCTCTGAAGCGTCGAAGTGGCCAGCCTGATCTTCTTCTTCTAAAAACGTGCGGCAAGAGTTTACAGATCTTGTCCCGTACAATGACCTTAATAACAACGTCGTGTCACGTGTAATGTTTTCTTTTTAATTCTATTTTACTATATTGTACCCTTCATCGTTATCTCATCTTAATAGTCGGCTTCACCATCTCCAACTTTCATATAAGAGGCCGCTGATTTAAAGATCTGTCATCGTTATCACTGGGATTTTTTATCCTTCATAGTTCATGGTACTAGATGGCGGACCCCCACTCGATGCTCCAGGTGATCTTAATATTAAGTCGTTATAAAAAGTCAACGCCTTTCTAGTATATTTTCTACGTCCACCGGACGTAATTAAATTGACGCGTATTATAATATTGGCGTTATCCGCACATTTTTCCCCTTTTCATCTCCTCTTGGCTATCTCGCGCTGTTGCCATGTTGGATAGATTTAGCGTGTGACATCCGCGGATCTCATTAATGGGAAACTTTAAAAATATATTCTGCCTTTTATAGCCGCCCGCTAATACAATGGGGTGTTTTTTTTATTGTTAATTATATCCGCAATTTGATTCAATGTATCAATTACAGTCGATGGGAAAATGTCACTTTAATGACGATCGCATATTGATTTTCTCGCTATCCATGATTTCCATTGACTGATGCAACGAATTTTTGCTTTAACAATTTTCACACGGAACATGTCATTCACTGGCCAGTTCATTTATCGCGAAATTTGCAGCTAAAGACTAGTAATTGTCGCTGATTTCACCGCTATCGAATAATAGTTCGAGCTCTACGTTAAATTACGTTAATATTTTATTAACATAATTTAACATATATTAATATAATTTTTTTTTAAGAATTTAAGAGAACTATTTGCGCTTCTTTAATTATTGCACTTTCATTAATTTATTTTTCGTTGTAACTTTATGAAGAAATTATACTTTATAATTAACTAACTAACTAACCATCACGCCGTTTCTCCGCAGGGGTAGGCAGAGAGGACGGACCGCCAAACAACTCGATCTTGGCATACACTTCTTGCTTCATTCACATTCATACATCGTCTCATACATTCTCTTCTATTATTCCGACTTCTGACATGGCCCGACTCAAGTATTTGATTCACTTGATCGTGCCATGTCTTCCTCGGCGTCCCCGGCTTCTTCTTCCATTCACATTCGCGTCATACATTCTTCTTACACTCCTTTCTTCGTTCATTCGCTCCACATGCCCAAACCATCTAATCGTCCCTTTCTTAATCTTACTCATTACGCTTACATCAGCCTTGCATTCTTTACGAATTTCAATATTTTTCACACGATCATACATGGTTTTACCACACATTCGTCTCAGAGATCTCATTTCTACGGCATTCAGTTTACTTTCATCCTTCTTCTGCCAATTCCATACCTCACTGCCATACATCAGGGTTGGTATCAGCACTCCATTGTGGACTGCTAGCTTCGCTTCTTTGGACAACTTTTTGTTAGCGCCAACCGCGTTCAGTCTTCCGTTAATGGAGTTTCCTGCATTCACCCTTCTTTCAATATCCCTATCAGTCTTTCCATCTCTCGTAAACATACTTCCCAAATATACAAACTCATCGACCTGCTCCAAGTATTCGTCATTCACAACTATATTGCACACTGTTTTCGCACTCTCTCTTTCAAACACCATGACTTTATAATTTAATTTGTAACGATTGCAACTATTTTTACATATGAAAGACTTCTAGAAATTTCAGTATTAGAGTTAGGGAACACCTAAGGTGTTTAAATAATAACAACTATTCTGAATTTGCAAACCATATTTAGATTTAAGTAAAGGTTTAAAAAATTTACGAACATATTCAACCGGTTTACAATTAGACAAATTTGATATTTTAGATTTCAGAAAATGCGTTAATAATGAATTAACTTTAATAAATAATCATTTTTAAATAGCCTATCTCTTGAATTTGTTTTCATATTAATATTTAAAATAAATTCTTTTTTTTATTTCTAATATGAATTATTTATTCAATGTTTTATAATATTTTTTTATTAACTTTCTTGATTAATTACTTACCTACTTTGATAATTTTTTTTGTTTATGTTTAAAAGTTGTCTATTCTTACATTATTGTGTTCTAATTTTTATCATTTGCCTATACTTCACATTATAATTTTTAATTTTCTATATATTCCTGATCGAGAAAGCATCGCTTTCGAAACATGTAGATATGTGTGTATGGTGAATACAAAGTATGTTTTTTAATTCGTTTATAAATTATACTTCAGATTAGTTTTGCATTTTCACGTACTAAAGAAAGGTGGGGTTGGCTTAATTTCTAGAGAGTTTCATTTTTCCCTAAACTACGTTAAATTCTAATTCCGCACTTGCCTCTTCCGTGATGGTTGTTTTGTAACAATTGAACGTTTCCTGTTTACTTCTGTTTCCGTCTACTATTTGCTCTCAATTTATCATCATTACTCTGCAGGTTTCGATGTATCCATCTGCACCAGTGTCGTGTCTAGTGTGTCTACCGAACCAAGACGCTGGCTCTGTAGAAACTGGGAACTTGCTAGTTTGCTGTTAGCCAGTTGATCTCGGTTCCAGCTCCCGGTGCCGGGTTGGGTTGTTTGTGTGTTTCCCTGTGTTCGTGTCGCCGAGAAGCGATCGATCTTGATAAAAATGAATCCAAACGAAGATACGTCTTCCATAACCCGATCTCCGGTCCAGGAAACACAGGCATATTGAAACAGTTTTGACGATTACACGATTACAAAAGCAGTTTTGAACTGGATTTTATTTCTCCATTTTTGTGATCTTACGTCAATTTACTTCTGATACCAGACAATTGTACCCTGCCCATGTGTTTTTACTTTTGAATAATTACAGTAAGACAAGTTGTACGTATTATTTTTATGTGTCGAGTTGATTGGGCTATTTAACTTTCCTCCTTACAAAACTTGTGATCCTATGTAATATTAATTATGAATAGTTTGCACCACGTTATATGTATGAACTCGTTTCTTGTGGGCATTTTATTCTATGCACTTATTTAGGGTTGCCGAAAAATGTTTTTTTTTTCTTTTGTGCTATATTATTTTTAACACAATCTTGAGCCAATTTGTCAAGTAGTTTTGACTTTGAAAATATACATGTTTTTTGTATATTGATTGTTATTCCGCTTTATTGGTAGAACTCCATTTAATTTTTTTTTAATGAAATTTATGTTATTATTGAGTTCTGCAAATATTTTAGTTTTTAATTATTCTTACTGCCGTTTCATCGATCAAAACCATTTTTTAATTGATTCGGCCACATTACGACGACTTATATGATTTTATTTACTCGCACCCAATTTTCATTTGGACGGTGTTTAAAATGATTTATTACCGGTAAAACCTATGTACTTTGAAAATAATTGTGATGCTTAAAATTCTTTTTGCATAGTTAAATACACATTTACTTACCAAGGCGAGTCTTAATGTCTATATGGTTTTGTTAACTTCAAATTCCGGTCTTCATCTGTTGAATACATTTTTTCCCCGTGTGTTTTTTTTTTCTAATACAATCATTTTGATCATAAATATTGAAATGTGTTTCCCGCTTATCGGCATCTTTTCAGCCATCACACACGTATTTTTATAACGATGTTTAAAATGAGAAACATTTTATTAAAAGCAATCGCTGTCAACCCTGGTCTTAACCCTTCATCTGATCACTCCACCGGATGTGCGGTACATTGCTCGTAGCAGCCACCAGCCACGGGCTAGCAGCTCTAAACTCGATGCACACAAACAAAACATCCCACCAACACAACACTCAGGACGCATTTCACTATAGTCAGTACCCACACCACACACTATTCTTCTGATGCGTTCAAATCGTACGGAAAAAAATATGGGTTCATCATTGTGTTCCAGATTTGAACATTTAGGTGTATCATTGTGTTCCAGATTTGAAAATTTAGGTGTATCATGTCCTCCAAATTTGAAAATTTAGATGTATCGCTGTGTTCCAGATTTGAATATTTCTATTATCAACATGTTTCGATTTTGGCCATCAGTAGTAGGTATAATATATATATAGCTTAGATTCAACCTGTACCATTTTATAGGATCAAGCCAGTCCCATGCGAGAGAACTGAGATTCGTGAGGAGATTTGCACCAAATGAAATGGATTTTTAAAGTAATTTATATTGTAGGGAGCGCTCTCGTGGCTGCTGGCGGCTTTTTAAAATCGCAGAAGTAATATTTGTTCAGTTTTCTTGAAGTGATTTTTCACCAAAACGCCGCTATACAAATTACCCAATTTTTTTTTTTTAAATATGTTGCCATATACCTCCCTCTCATAATTTATTTCCCCTGTTTCAAAAAGCTGCATTTTTAAAACAAAGTGTTGCTTGTCGACTTATTTCCACGAATGCGCGTTACACTGAAACTACACATTCGTGACGCGTGGGAACTAAATACCTTGTTATTTACCTAAATTCTCGCACACATCTAGCTTTTAACCGATCTTTTCCATTGATCCTTCAGTCATCCAAGCCGCGTACAGATTTTATCAGTTGGCGTCTATCTTCCGGTATCTTTCCACGAATCTTGACTAATTTCCGAATCCGCCGGTTCCTTTGAATACCCGGCTATCCATTCCCAGCCGCTCAACTACCAAATTAGATTATAGAACTGTAAAGCACGTTCGTAGCGACAGAGGAATACTTATCCAAAAAAGTTCTACCTCTAAACCGTGTATTTTTGTTTGTTACATTATTTCCCATATTTGAAAAGTGTGAGTGGCTTTGCTTTAAATTACTATAGTTTTTTTCTAGGAACTGTGTGAATGAAGTAAGAAGTGTATGCCAATATCGAGTTGTTTAGCGGTCTGTCCTCTCTTCCTACCCCTAAAATTAAGTGATAAAAAGTTATTCAAAGTATGCCGAAAACCCAATATAACCTAACCCAAAAAAGAATTTATTACATTAGGTTAAATGGGATTTCGGGTTAGTTTTTTTTAATTTAAAAAATAAAACAATAACTTCGTTTACATCACTTTTATTTATACTTTAGCCGACCGGGTTTCGCTACTACCGTAGCTTCTTCAGGGCAGTATACAAATATAGTTTGTTTTTTTTTACTTTTAATGACTTTATACAACTTTTAAAAAGTGTACCGATTCATACGTGTGTTGATTTACCATGGAACCATTTTACAGAAATATCGCTATGTAAATATCTGAAAATGTCCTGGACAAACGTTTCTCGCATGGAAACAATTTACCCAGTTATCTAAGCAACACGTTTTACTCTTTCGTCACAACGCAGGATCGCAACAGGCCATGGCGGTCACGTCCCGAATCTTAGATCCTTAATTACTCATTCTTCGGGCGGACGACGCCGCCTTGTCCCGTGGATGTCCGTCGGTCAGAAGATGAGATGGGCATCTTGGATCCGCGATGGCCATATGCTTCCCCTTTTGGGTGTTGGCCCTATTCGGACCGGCGGAGTGACAGCGTGTCAAGGTGACACTGAAACACGGAGGGCCTTTTTAGGCGCGGCCGGATCTCTAACAGGCAGGACCGGAACAACGAATATGGAGATTTTCTCAACTTTGTGATTATTACTTAATAAGATAATCCTGAGAAAGATTGATAGAAGATGATATTGGTACATATGCAGAGGAAGGCCTGATAGCTTCAAAACTTACTTGCTGTCTGCGGGATAAAGATTGCTCTGATGATGGCCATTCTCGGATAGGAGACTAATGTTCGCAGATATTCGAATCTGTTATTGAACATGAGTAAAGCCCAGTTGCGTGCATTGCTCTATGACCAAAGGTAGCTGTGAACCTTTCATTGATGGCCTCCGTAGTTGGGAGTAAGGTCCTAGACCACGAATCTGAAGGTCGCGAGTTCTAATCCCGGCTGCGCAATTAAATTATATTGTATTAAATTGTGTTAATGCATATAAAATAATCTTTAGTGTACTTGCGGCACGTTCCAGAGTGGTAGATACTCTCAATATTGCCCTAGTGAAAGATCACCATTTACAATCGAAACGTTGCTTGAAATGACTGAAAAAGGCGTCTTTGGTGACCAAATTAGGAATGGCATAGTCTCACTGGCTTCGATTAGCAGAAACCAGTTATGACTCTTGTGTGGTATTCACATTTTTAAAAAAGTTACTGAAATCATTGAGCATAAATTGCTATCATAAAGCTTTATGTTAACTCAGCCCCAACGGTGCGCATAGCTTGGATTTAGGGTTCATTTTTGAGTGACTTGTCAAATGTATCCCATTTGATTTAACTAAAAATATGTCACGAGGAAGATAGCAGGTATGCATGAACCAGAGCAGGTTGCGACTGAAATGTAAATGTTTGATAAAGAAAGCATTTTATTAAGGTAAAAAATAAAAATAATAAATCTCATTAAAATTATGTGTTTCGGACACTGTTGCTATTAATGTATTTGTTGGCTCGTTTTTTCTAAAGGTAGACACAGCTTTTTGTACTTTATGGACTGCGCGCCACTGCTAACTGGTCTCCCACCAGGATGATAATGAAAGTATTTTCCACTCGAAAAAAAAATTGTACGATCTGTGATATGACATATGTATTTTTAATTTGCTCTTCGCCGGGTTTTAAACTCATGGACCTAGGCCCGGACCCAAAAATCTTATTGTATATTGAACAAACTTTTTAAATGATTTTATTTTTCCTTTTTTTTTAAATCTCTATCCGTTTCGCCCCGTCTTTTCGTCCATCCCTGATGTCACGTGTCGCTCGCCGATGGCACTGATGGCAGTGATGTATCTGATGGCCTCGCCAAATCCTTAGGTGGATTCTGTCGTACGTATGACTGTCATCACTGGGAATAATTCAGCAGGTCGCCTAATTAACGATACTCCTTTTCAACAGAGTTAAATTAAATGCATTTGATTTTTACGCTTTACCAAATTTCCTTTCCCTTAACGATCTTCATAAAGGGAAAGATTGAAGAGCTTGCATTATGTTCCTTCTCCCTCTAGTACTATCAATCTCTCTAGGCAGATCCTTGCCATCGCCACTGTCTTTTTTTTATGTAAAGATTATCGTGTACTTTGATACAACGCCTGTTTTCCTCTGCTTCGTTGTATCAATCCAAATAAAGAAATAAACCAACTACAGAGAAGAGATTTTTATTTCGTTTGAAGAGTATTATTCACTATGTACTTTTGTTAGTTAATTTTATTACTGAGCTGCCGGTTTCGACACTAGCGTTCTTACAACTAACTTAGTTGTCCAATCTAAGTTAGTTGTAAGAACGCTAGTGTCGAAGTAATTAGACATTATTAGTTGAGGGTAGTGGGTGGGGAGTCGATATAACTAGGAAACAAAAATAATTTACAGTTGCTGTTATTTTGTTTGCTAAATTCTTTATATATTTATTTATTATTAGTCATTTGCTCTTTCCGAAAGATAAAGAATTTCAACAGTAACTGCAATATCATGCAATGTGCAGTATTTTCTAATATTGTGCCTGTGCGTGCCAAATCGTATCTTCTCATGTTAACGTTTTAATCTGGAGTCACCTACCAGGTATGTTTCTGTATCTATGGTATACATAATAAGATAAACCCTAGCAAGTAGTATTTGTACAGCGCCCTTGAGGTGATTTTCACAAAAACGGCGCTATACAAGTCATCCAAATATTATTATTTTTATTATATTTTGTCAATTATTTTGTAATTGCCACGAAAAGTGTGAAGAAACTAAACAAACAGTTATGGAGAAGAAGTGTTGTAATAACGCCCCTTTGAAGAATGACTCGATGGCTCTCTAGGGACGTTGAACGATCATGATCACCTCGCATTCCATCGGCAGAATTATTTCAGTGCTCATTTTAAGTAGACCGTGGATGCGTTGTAAATCAAGCCGAGTTACGTTAACAAAGCCTCTTGTAGGTCTCGTGTTCAATTTATCGCAGACTTCTACCACCTTCACAGTACTTCACACCACGCACCGGGACACCGCGACACCGGCGACCCAACGAGTGGGCTCGGTGTGTCACAATGAAGTGTACTCATTACCTTTGCCTCTATGTCGTGTGTTTACAGCTCTCTCAAGCTGATTTTAATATTTATGGTTAAATCATTTCTCGCCCGTTATTATTTTATATCGGAGGCTCCGAAGGAACGAGCCGTGTGAGGTCGCGCACGGCTCCTAATTATGTGATCACATCACCAGTTGCCAGATGAAGAAAATGCGCGAACCGAATGGCCGGAAGAAATTTTCGAATGTAAATTATCTCACCGATAGTGAGTGTGTGTGTATGTACAATATGTTATTGGAACATAACAAATTTCAACCTTTTCTACCTTGGTGAATTTAGTAAATGTGTTTCTGTAACCTGTAATGTCTCGGAGTTGTCAGGCAATGGCATAGTGCTAATATTCTTATGTCCACGTTATAATGTGTGATGCATTTTAGTAGTATCTCAGTTTTACTGACTTGTTCTTGGGTGTATAATACTATATCTTCCTTTTTAAAGTGTAACCGATCCTAGAAAGTGTTGAGCGGTTCCAATGAACTGTTTGTAATCGTGTCTCATAGAGTAGGGGGCACTACACATACATTTTTATTAGAGCCCCCATCGACAAAGGTCGTAAGCACTTATTATAAATATCATTGACAACTAAACAGGAAATACAACTACAGATAGTAACCGCCCAGTTTTAACGATGATTTATTTTTAATACGGGTTTAATATATATAGCAGTGGCGTGCTGTCTATCGTTCTAGAGGCTGAAAACCTACCCTAGGAAAAACAACGAAATTAAAAGATATTAGAAAATATTTAAAAATAAGACTATATTTTCGGAATATCTGGTAAGAAGAACTGTAAACTTATTTATTTATTCAGTGGGCCACCAGCAGAAGGTAATAATAAAATGTACATTTTCAAATACTTAATGCACAATTCATACCCAAACTTGAAAATCAACACACAGCCTGCATTTTTGGCCATAGAGCAAAGCACGCCACTGATTATAGTGTTCTGTTTATTTAGTTGGTATTCTTACACAATGTTCATATGTACATACGTATAATATTATTAATAAATTAATTAAAAATATATACTTTATTAATATACACAGATAATCTACATGTTTTGAAAGCGATGCTTTCTTCATCAGGAATACATAAAATACTTAAATTAATGATGTCAAGTATAGAAGAATGATGTACTTTACATTATTATTTTTAGTATTCTATATATTCCTGATGAAGAAAACATCGCATTCGAAACATGTGTGTATATTGATAAAGTGGTGGATACAAAATATATATATTTTTTAATTAATTTATTAATTATGACGCCACAAAGTAAATACCAATCGTTTGAAGAAATTATATAATATTATTATTTATTTTTATTTTTTATATTTAATGTAAATAAAATTTAATAATAATGTTATTAAATTTGATTTTCATTAAATATAATAATGTTATTATTAAGTTAAACACAAAAACAATTAATATCATATAATATGTATCATCGTTCGCTAAATATGAAGGCAGTGTCACCTAATTTCTTCATTTACTTGTAATGTTAGACCACATGGACTTAAGAGTCAAATTTTTATTCCGCTTTACATATTATAAATCCGTTAGTGAATGTCCTCGAAAGGGATCTCCCGTGAAGTCACTATTATTGTTCGTCACTTTTAATGTTCTCCCATTCCATGCAATGTGGATTGTTTACTTTATTCTTTAGGGACATATCATAAACCTGTGACACCACTCTGTTCACTTTTCTTAGTTTTCTAACCGTAGTTTAAAGATACAAAAAAAAATTACTGGATTAATTTTTTTAGCACCTCTAAAATTTTTTAATACTTCAGTATTATTTATAGTTACTGAATACGAATTCATCATTTCAGGAAGTTCGTTTATTTTCGTGTTCATCCTTTCCCAAAAACGTAATGATCGTTTCATTTGGATTTTTGATTGAAAGCTCTAAAACTATTTTTATCAGTCCCGAAGGTCAAAAAAGAATGCTCCTTTTACCTTGTATTCCCAAACAACTTGCGTAATTCCTGCAACAAGTGCGGGTACATTTTCCTTAAAACCGGTGTTACGCAAGGTTCTTATCCTGACCTTAAAAACCTGGACACGCTATCAGTATAATAGTATGTCGACACACGTCTCCAGCGTGGCGCGCAGTATTGGTCATAGAAGATAGAAGCCCCTGTGGGCTGTGCTGTAAGTGAGACGGGCCGGTCGGTCGGTTGGGTGAGGTTATGTGTGCTGGCACCTGTGTCAACAATCCTTCCCCCCGGTGTATCCCCCTCCCCTTCCCACACCCCCTTACCCCCGAGGACCCGCCGCGATAATCTGTCCCTTACCCACGGAAACACGCCTTATTCTATGACACGTACTATCGGAGACGCGTCCTTCGCGGGCCTCTGAGATTAATAAGGCTTGTAATAATAATTTGTCACATTACACAATTTCACTGGTTTTAAAAATACGCGGTATCGGTATGCACAATAATATATACGAGTATTCGTAGAAAGCAATCACTTTGTACTTTGGCTATCTGCATCATATTAAATAATAAAGCACTCAATTTATCAACCATTAAGTAATACAAATTTTGCATACAAATACTAGGGGTTTACAGTTAGATAAGTTATAAATTAAACAAATTAGAATAAATCATTACCGTCAATTAAATATTATAAATAGGTAATAAATCCTTTTTGCAATGTTTTGTTAATGTCCTATACTCGTAATTTATTTTTTAGTATATGATGTATTGTATCCTGAGGAAGGAACCATTGGTCCCGAAACATCGAGATATTAATGAGAACGGTTTAAACAAAGTGTTTTATTATTAATAAATTAGTAAAAATATCTTTGTATACACCACTTTCTAATGCATAAATATCTACATGTTCAAGAATCAAAGCTCCCCTCATCAGGATAAACAATATACTAAAAATAATATAAGTGTAGTCAAATAATAAGCAAACAGACAAATCACAAGCATAAATAAAATAAAAATTGCAGTTTTTGATGAAATTGGGTAATTGATTAATTAAAAGTAATTGAAAAAAAAAATTATTAAATAATAAATTTATGTTAGGAATTAAAGAAAAAACGTTATTTTTATTATTAATATAAATAAAGTCAAGAAAATAGCACGGCTTAAAAAACAAACTTATTATTAAAATCTATATTAATAATATTATAAATATAGTTATTAATGTGAAAATAAATTTAAGAGCTATTTCAAATAAATATTTGATGATTAATGATATTTAATTTACTATCAACACTTTTAGTTTTATTACTAATTTCACATATAAGCTTTATGTTTAAGTCTTACCCTATCTGAGAATCTTATAACTTTTAATGTTGGATGATTTGCCTTGCCTTTCATTAGTAGTTAGGCAATAAATAATAAATACCTTTAAACACGACTCTCCCTTGAAATGCACGAACACTTTGACAGGTTTTCATTTATAGAAAACATCGCTGTAAATTTAAACCTATTCTATTGAAATGCTAATATCTACATGACACCATCGGCGTTGAAGGGATTTCGTACCGGGCACTTAATATACTCGTACGTTGGTTTCTCATCCAATGGGAGAATAGGCACATAAATAAATTGTTCACTCTTTTGTCCGGGTCAAAGACACGGCTGCATCCATTGCACCGAGATGGCGATTAAATGAGATGTATAAATGCACCGGGTAAGACGCAGACGCAGCCACTATCGATGTTCACCATTATATTTCCATAATACATATGTAAATACAGAAAGAAACGAATGTTCCCGATCATCCATCCAAATACAAAACTTGCAAATGGTTTTACGCTCCCTGAATAAAATCTGCATTCTTACAACTGGCCACGTACGGTAGAATGCTTGCATCAGATCCTGAATTAAAATGACAACCATCCAATCGGTTTTTACGCTTCACCTACATGAAACTTTGTAGGAAAAATTCATTGTAAATGAATTACTAACATTGTGCCTATTCCCAATGACACAAGCATGTTGCTACCCTTCTGTCTTTTGAGGTGCTGCTATAAATATTTGGGCGACCGGATAAATCAACACACGTATGAATCGGCACACTTTTTAAAACTAATGTAAAGTCATTTAAAGTACGGAAACCCAAGCTAACCTAAACTATTTTTTATTTTTTTTAATTAGAAAAATTAATTTTTAATCTAGTTAGGTTGGATTATGTTTTCGGGCTAGTTTTTTTTTCGTACTTTTAATGAGTTTATATTGCTTTTAAAAGTTGTGCCGATTCATACGTGTATTGAATTATCATGGAACCACATATTTGATCCATTCATTAACCCCGTGCCTCGGGAGAGATACAAAATTGTTAATACGGGTCTCGGCAAACATCTTCGAAGCGCTGCAATAGAGACGGAGCCCAAATATTTAAATGTTTTTGCAGTGAACTCGTAGCTGGTTGTGTGTAATCTGCTTACACCAAAAGCGTGCATCACGGGCATTATAGGACCATATTTATTTTGTATCCTTAACTTTTATAGAAGAGAATGCATTTCACAAATTGTTTGAATAAATTCTAATTTTGTTTTAACATTATATGTTATATGGTTGCCGCCGTGCTACTAACATTGGGGCCGTCAGAAATGATTGATGACGCCTTGTCTATTTATTTTTTCCGGCTTGCTCCCGTTTGTATGTCAACTATCTTCAGTAAATATTTCCTCCGTTACTGTACATTATGAGGGAAGCAGAAGCCAGCTTCGTGCCGTGGCAGCGTGTCTCGGGTTGAGTTGGGTTGGGTTGGGCTAACTTGTTTGACTACCACGCGCCATCATTTAGATACGAGTAGGTAGATAGTGAAGTTGTCATACTCGGGATAATGAAAGGGGCACAAGTCATAAGTCAATAATCGTATTTACTACTATGCATGCTTGCAGACACAAATTATTATCCACCAAAATATATTTGTGGTGTACTAGTTACTATAGCAATGTATTCGGTCTGTCTATTTGATTCTCATATCTTAACGGATAAATTGCAGTCTTTGGAACGTAGTTGGAACTACGTTTGGAAACTGTGTTTATCCTGTCGGTATTTTAATGGGAATTGCTTCATTGACACCTTTGGCACTGGTATAATGCTGGGAGTCAACAATTCAACAATTTTCATGGTTCGATTTCCCGTGTCGCTTTTACTACAGGCTTTTGTAGGTTCTCCGCAGCTCTGTTTAGTTTTATTTATTTTTTATTTAAGAAGAAAATACAAATACAGACAATAATGAATAAAAAATATACATTAATTGGAGAATTCGCCTGCTTTTTAGCTATTTCTCACAGATTAACATTATTAGCATATAAGTAAACCTTTACACATAGTTTTCTTACAAATTTAATGAGAAAAATTAAATTAAAGATTGTGTTACACCGAAAAATGAGAAGGAGGAGCAAATAAATAAATTAAATGGTTTTGGAAAGACTTAGCGGCTTCTGTATGTCACTCCTATATCTTATTATAATGGGTTTCTTAAATTAATAGGGTCACTTCTTCCTTTCCTTAAAAGGACCCTCCACACAGCGTCCCAAAAGATGACTTAATATTGATCGTACCATACACTACTCTTAATTTTTATTTGAAAGAGCGCAAAGAAGAAAATACGGAGTAGCGAAGTAAGAAAGTGACTAGTAAAGAAGACAATGGGACTAAAGATAGATTCGGCATTTAAGTGGAGTTCACTTCTGACAAAGGCCGCTATTTTCTTATTTGTTGTTCCACGCGTTTGTGGTTTTGCTTCGACGTGCCCTTTCCCAGGGTCGGCGCGGGCACGGCCCCGAGGGCCTAACATGAAAGCCAACATCGATCCGATAAGTCAACAATATCAACAATATTGGTGATTAGTCGGTGTTTACATTTGACATCGACTACAATATCGAATGGATACCGAACCCGTTCACTATTGGATAAGTTTGTCTACAAGTCAAAAACATCGAGGCTAAAATTTGGCGCTAAAGAAAGTTACAGCTTTTACAGCATGCTCTTTGCTCAACCCAGATGTTTTTTTACTTTGGGAAACAGAGTTTCGAGAGATAGATACACTCGATTAAAAAAAAAAGAAATTCGTAATGACGTATAACTTAAATAACAGCATTTTTTAATTTAAAGTTAGTTTGCATAGTTAAAATAAGTTTCAATCTAGACCGGTCAGTTTTGAGATTAGAATGTCAAATGTCAAACCAAGGATGAGCTTTACCGTACATTATTTTATATTCTATTCGTAGTAAACCATAACTAAACATAAGTAATAAAATTATATACCTTTTTGAAACTTTAACTCAAAGAATGATAATAATATTGAGCATTAACATTATCATAGCATCCGTCTTGATAGTTGGTTTGCTCATGCATACTCTCTTTCATTAATAATATTTTTTTATATTGAACAACAATTATATAGCTTAAAGTCACCCAAATTAAGTTAATACGCGCTTCCGAGACCCGTGACGTCAGATGTTCCGAATGCAGTGATACCAACATTACGGGGTGTTTTGATAAGATGTTTTTTATGTACTTTTAAATAACGATTTATTAATACTACCTATAATTATATACACTAAAACTTGTATTTTCAGAATCGGTGTATGCCGAGAAAAATTTAGGAAGTAATATTTTTCACTGGAGTTCCATTCTCACTGTTTAATAAATGCCAAAAATAATTAATTAAATCAGTTTTATAATAAGAATACGTAGGGCGTCGATTAGTTTATCAATCGCCGTTCATCCTCGGGACATCGATAAACAGGCGTCGACAGTTTACCCTACCGATACTGCTTCGTTATCGATATGGTCATGGAGACGTATTCCTGGGTATCCAGCGTATAGACCAGGTATAGATTGTAAACAGTGGCGTGCACAGACTTTTTAATAGGGGAAGGCATTGGGAAAAACAGTGAATTAATTAATGTATTTTTTAAACTTACCACGGACGTGTTATATTTTCTTTAAGAATCGCTAAGCTTCTGGCGTCAATTGATGATTGTTGAGATTACTTGCCAAAACCGCTTTATTTATGCACATTACAAGCCAATTACTGAATATATGAAATAAAAAAAATCGACCGCTCAATTGCATGAAAAAACCCAACATAATGTGATTAATATAATATACTTATTTAACAATAGAGGTACCGACAGATAGATAGTAATTTTTACCGATAGGCACGGCCTTTTGCGACACTAACACAAACGAGTCTTCTCTTGAATGCGCATTGCGCGCACATGTACATTTTTGTGTAGAATACCGTCAACATTTGAATATGATATTTTGCATACTTAATTCCTGCTTTTGACACGATCGGTGGGGCACGCGCGTATTTTTTAAGGTTTGAATTGATTTCTTACAATATTTTAATTTAAAAAAAAAATGTGCATTAGGTAGCGTAGGCAGTACTTATGTGCCTACATGAAATGCACGTCTCTGATTGTACGTAATACGTGAACGTAGATGGGAACGGTACGGTTAACGGTGGTTTTCCTCTGACGCCGGCAACAGTGCGCCGGTCTGTTTATCCTCCGAGCCAAGTGGGCGGGAAACATAACAGTCTGGAAAATGTCGACGGAAACTCTTCGGGCTAAATGCGTGCGCGGTCGTTTGAAAAATAAAATAAATTTTACCCGAATTATGATCGGAGGTTGGAATTTTGCAAATCACCTATCAACATTGCTGGAAGCTCTCTAGTCGAAGGTGCTTTCCGATGAATTATCTACTTTTCGGCGGAATAGTCGAATAGTACATTGCAATGTTGTAGATTCCAATCAATATCAAGTATGAATCTGATGCAATAGATTGTAAGATGGATACAAGCAGAAATCCATTTAAAAAATCGGTATTGCGGTGCATTATTATAAAAAAATATTTATTGGAACAAACGATTAAACTAGTCCTCGTGCTAGATAAAAGCTTTTTCTCTAGCACTATAAATTGTGTTTACATTATATCGGATTATAGAGTGGTAGATAGTCTCAGTATCGCCCTGGTAAAAGACCATCACTATTCAGAATCTAAACGTCGCTTGGAATGGCTTTAGCCGTGTTTGGTCACCAGATCTGAATAGTTAAGTACTTGCCAACTACAGATCAAATAATAAAATATAGAGATCCCCCAACACGCAAGGGGAAGAAACCGACATAAGGGGAGCGAGGGGCAAGCTAGGCGTAACCATTATGTTGATGAAGTAAACTAAATGTTTGACCCTTTTTATAAATGCTTTATAATTTGCTTACCGCAGTCAAAATCACGGTAAACAAACGTGAACTGCATTTAACAGGCTGGTGCCAAAATGGGTGTCATGTTAAGGACAACTCTATTAATTCTGAAGTCAGTGTTTTCAACCTTCCTATTTCTCACTCCTTTCAGTCTCTCAACATACCCCAACTGGGGATGCCTTAGCCCCACTCCCTCCTGACAGTTGGAACTCTTGTGTGGTATTTACATTAAAAAAAGTATTTCTGCACTTACTTCATAACATAATCAAGCTTGCAATATAAAGTGAAAGGATGTCCTTAAGGAAAACCATATTAATAAATGAATCAAAAATTACTTTGTATTCACCACTTTATTAATATATACATGTCAACATGTTTCGAAAGCGTTGCTTTCCTCATCAGGAATATATTGAATACTAAAAAATAATAATGACGCCACAAAGTGAATGCCAATCTTTTGAAGAAATTATAACAGAACTATATTATTTATCATTTGCCGTATCCATTGTCCTACGATCAGAGCAAATGTGATTTTTCAGTTATTTCTTATGTACCCCACCTGCCGCCGTTTCTCCATGACAAAATCCCGTAGTATTATTGCCCGAAGGCGTGGGCGGCCAATTTGCCCCGTCTCGAATAAAATCCTCTACTTCAGACGTGAAAACACTATTACACTTAACTCTTCCCCCTATCATCCCTCGCCTCAACATCCCACCCCCACCTCCACCCGTCATTACCCCGGCCAGAAATAGAACAAGAGCAAAGAATCGCCCACGCAGACACACGGAACTGGAAGTGCTTATCTGATTTACAAGAAACCTAAAGTGTTGGTGCTTTATGAGGGTGGAGAGGGTGAATTATCTCAGTGGGTAGCAAATGGAAGCCAAATACAACCCAGCACAGCTCTTCTATTTAAAGCACCACGATTACAAAATATGATATAACTTGTTTCATGTAGACTTGCTACCACCTTCTCTTTAGATCCACTTTGGGTAATAGCGGATCGGCCATCGTAAGAGCTAATGTCTATAGATACAAGATTAATTTCTAATAATAGATTCCTTTTACTTACTGAAATGCCCTATAGTCATAAAGCGTTAATAAAATTGTCAATAAAGTACATCTTTTTCCAATAAAGTGGCTTAAAACAAAAACATTTTTTATTTAAATTACATCTTTTTCCCTTGTACTTTATTACGAGGCGCCTCCAGGCCTCCCTGCCCTGAATTACGTCAACGACATCCTTCCATAGTAGGTCCAGTCTCTCGCACAGCATCTGGAGTTGCTTTTCCCGCCCGTGTCTAGGGCGGCTCACTGGACGTCTTCCCTCTGGAATAGCATTCAGAATTTTCCCCGGAATTTGGACCTTCTTGAATTGTTATTACGTGCCCAAGGCACCTCAGTTTTTTCAGATGTTTAGCTCCTCCCGGATCCCATTTTGTGACTCCTGCAACTCCTCTAAAAAATCTCATTTCGGCAGCTTGCAACCTTTGAACGTGTTCGCTCATTCAACGGACAGATCTCGTGACCATAAGTAAGCGTGGGGCGACTTGTAGTCTACCAACTTTGTCTCCATTCTCAGGTCAGCTTTCCTTATCATTGAACTGTAAAGAGGACACAGCACACCCCCTGTCATTATAAAAGGTACAATTGTAATTATTTATATTAACAATCTGTAATGTTATAAATATTTTTTCAATTTGAATAAATAAATAAATATTCATAATTTTACGGACCGCCTTCGGACTTCTCATTGTCTGTAGAATAATTTGCAAAAATTTCAAAGTTGCAATTTGTACATAAATAATATCCTGAGGTCTGTTTTGCCGCCGGATGCACAGTGGAAAGGAAGAAGTAGTCGGCAGCTGGACAGATGGCGAGTCTTGAGAAGGTCGCATGCACCTTGTGTGAATCTGGCCATCTGTCCTTCTGTCCTTCCCTTTGTCTCGCCATCCTTTCCTTTCCCTAGTTAACCCTTCGTCCTACGGAAATAATTCACGGTCATGAACAAACGGAAACGTTTTAGTAGCTTTCAGCACAGTTATTACTATCGTGAGATTCATGGTCACGGGTAAATGGTGCTATCAATTCAACCCAAATGAAAACGTTTTCCTGGCCATAATTACAATTCTTATTATTACTAGTAATATTTATCCTGGATACTATTTAATCATTCTCCCCTCAATTAACCATTATGTCCAAATATTTCGTGGTTTTTTCTATGCAAGTCCAACTTCGTGACTTACGCAATATTTATTTTATTATGGAAACAAATCAATACATTTGTTACATTTAAAAATATTTTCCAGAATTTATATTTACAAAGTAGGTACCTATTGAATTATGTGTTACCATTGATGATTTCACCTAAAAGTGCATAATCATTCGGCAAAGCATCTAATTCAGTTCACCTCGAGTCTACTACAGAGACCAAGCACAGGTGTGGAGATGAGCACCCGATGGCCATTCAGCTCGACTTTGCGAGCGCTTAGATCGCCTCAAAAAGCTAGAAGCAGCCACGTCTAGCTATCGGCGTCGCGCGTTGTGGTGTCGTGGTCATTGACGGTACGGGATTTATAGGTGAAGGCTGTTTGACCTGCGAGCCGCGAGCACAGGAGGCCGCGCACGTCACAAGAATTAACCGCGTTGTGTGTTTAGGCGGTTTATTACTCACTTTATTACACTCCTGCTGATCGTGGCGCGAAAGGACTTACTCCCAAAAAAATAATTAAAAGCTTCATTCTACCTGTTCTCACTTTCAGCGTGACTATATTATCATATCTGAATTTGTGTTACATTATTTGTGGTCTTTGGGAAAAGACCTTAACTAGATTAAAAATCCTAACCAAGGGAAGGAAAAGGGACAAACATTTGGTCATAAACAATTTGCTAAAGCTACTTTTTGTACTTACTGAACGAAATATATTTAATATGTTGTAACATATTTTGTAACCTTGTCTGTAAATATTATGTTTTAAATAAAAGCTCCCGTTAGACAAACTACAAATAAGTACTTTATCAAGACGTTTTTGATTATATATTTTTTCTTTTGTAAAAATTAATTTGAAAAAAAAAATTTTGGAACACGCGCATTATTAAACAATAAAATGTAACAGAGCTTTGACTGTCCAACTGGGAACAAATCCCCTTTTAGGACAGTCAAATTGACAAGTTTAGTTCATATTAAATGCCATTATACAAAAATAGAAGGGAAAAAAGCTCGTATTGACATAGTATGGTAATATAATATATCTAGAAAAAAGTATAATAATTAAGTATGAGAGATGGGAAGAATAGTACAGAAAAAACTTATTAACGTACTTATAAAGAGATGAGAAAAACAAATATTATAGAGAAAACAATTATGTATATGTGTTTGATAGGTACTGGTTGGTGCTATGAGGAAATAAATGCATTTAAAATTTAGTACTAAAAAAAAGATAATAATATTGAGTAATTTTGATAAGATTGAGTTACGAATCACTCAGCTTTCTGAACCGACGACGAAACTCGGGGATTGACCAAATAGTAAAAATTTGTCATGTTTACGATTTTTCTGGGTATTTGACATTTCCGAGCTCATGATGGAAAAAACTTATATAAGAGTTACGTATTTTCTTAAGAAATTTTTTTCGTGTTTACTATTTTTCTGGGTATTATAACATATTAAATATATTTTATTCAGTAAGTACAAAAAGTATTTACCTTAGCTTGCTTACCTTTATAAATCTCATCGTCTCGAACCTCCGTCATAGGAGCCTCACGGTATTATCACTGTCGCTCGTTACATTAAAGCCACAAGCTCGTGCAATGGTAGTTCGAAGGTGTCTACATGATTTTCATTGGATATTTGAACAAAAACACATCGTTCGCTCGCGTAAAGATTGGCAGATAGAGTTCTTTGCGTACGGCATGTCGATATTCAGCGAAGCTCGTCGCGTGGGTTCACTCGTTCGACGGTTTTATGAGAACGAATTACGCCTATTACACGCCTCGGCGACAGAAAAGCGTCGATTTTATGTGTTTGTGTGGAAATTAAAGAAAGAAGTTTTGCCTGATGAAATAATCACCACAGCGTATTCGTAATATCCCGGAATATTTTTTATTGGCTTTCATTGATGTCTATGAATTAATTGACCCAATAAAGTAAATTAAATTTTCTTATACGTACATTCATTTATTTTGAACCACCTCTATTCATTTTGATCCACCGGTTTGATCCACCGGAACATGTAGAAATATTTATATATTTTAATAAAAGTGGTGTATACAAAGTGTATTTTTAATTATATAATTATCTTTATTTTGCCTTTATTATTACGATGAAGAATTTGAACCAACAAATGGTTTTAAACAAATATATTTGTTTATATTATAATTAATATTAATAATTGGATGATTTGTATAACGTCGTTTTTATGAAAAATCACCTCAGGGGCGCTGTACAAATATTACTTCCTATTCTGTATCTAATTATGTACAAACAGATACAGAAAAACATACTTACAGATTAACACAGTTTTATTAAAAAAATTAAGCTTGGAGAAGATGCGATTTTTACAGTTGCTATTTTATAGTTCTTTTCTATTGATATTACGTTTATTAAAAGATTGGCGGCAAAAGAAGAGTTGGTATTTATTTGAAATATATATTTATAAATTGCAAGCCACAAAGTAAATGCTTTTTACTAAGATGAAATTAAATTTTCTTCGATTTTGAATGTGAAATCTTTATAGTCTACATTATTCTGTCCATCCCATTTTCTTAGTCCTGTATATGCTTTTTTTTCGAGCCTGTTCAAGCCGAGTTCAATTATATACCATAATGCAAGTATAATTGTGAAGGAAAGGTGCCCCGCGTTTCAAATAATTTCGAAACGCCAACGGTAACTATTTTAATGACCTTTAGTCAAATTTAAACAATTTAACATTATAACCCTTAAGTAGTGAAACATTCCAGTGTAATAACCATTAAGAGTAATAGTAATTATTATTATTATTTATGCCGGTGTGTGGGGAGGTTAATGCAGTCCCACACATTTCATATAAAGCATCAAACATTCCATTAAAACAACCGTCAATACGCAGAGATTATTAAGAGCATTGGTAATACAGATGAAAACATTTTATGGGTTATAATAATAATAGATATAATAATAATAATAAGTGGCTTCACTATAGTGGTGGGCGAAGCGGCTCGATGATCCGGATCACTGATCCGGATCACTCACTACAGGCTCGCTGATCCAGCTCGATTGAACGACGGTTCGCGTCTCCCCGCACCATGCCCTCTCCCTCGCTCCCTTGGCCCTCCTAATGACGTCCTTAAGACGCTCTTACACGATACTTTTTTCGTGCAGTTTTCATGTGGATTGTCTTTACAGAGAGCTCATTTAGTGATCCGGCTCACTAAACCGAGCCGCTTCGCCCATCGCTACTTCACTAGTTCGATAATGCATTCGGAAGGCACAACATCTGTCATGCGTAATAATAATTACCTGGCAGAGTTTTTTTTTTGTTTTTGTTAAATAACACGATCAAGTGAATCAAATACTTGAGTCGGGCCATGTCAGAAGTCGGAATAACAGAAGAGAATGTATGAGACGTTGTATGAAAGTGAATGAAGCAAGAAGTGTATGCCAAGATCGAGTTGTTTGGCGGTCCGTCCTCTCTGCCTACCCCTGCGGGGAAACGGCGTGATGGTTAGTTAGTTAGTTAAATAAACTTTTTTTTAAAGCAAATAATATTAAATTAACAAGAATAACTTTGTTTACACCACTTTTTTAAATATATAAATATCAACATGTTTCGAAAGCATAGCTTTCCTCATTGGGATAAACAATATACTCAAAATAATGGCAAGTATAAACAAATGATAAAATAGAAAAATAATTAGGTAAGAATAGACAAATTACACACATAAACAAAAATTAACAATAAATGTTGGGAGTGGGTAACTAATTAATTAAAAATGTTAAAAAAATATTGGAAAATAAAAATTATAATGTATTAAATAATTAATTTTAAAAATAAATTAATTTTATTGTCAATCTAAATAAAATAATAACAGTTGATATTAAAATTTATATTAATAATACTAAACGTAGTTATTCACGTGAAAGTAAATTTAAGAGATAGCTATTTAATTATATATATTTTTTATTATTAATAATATATAATTGACTTTTAACACTTCTTCTAATTTTCTACATCTAAGGTTTTTAAGTAATAATATTTATTCAAAATTTCCCAACGATAGTTTGGAAACAACTCATTCTTTTGAATTAAATAAAAAATTAACTTAGGAATATAACTGATTTACTATTAGATAAATTTTAGAAATAGAAAAGTGTTAATAGTCAATTCAAGTGTTAATAATATCGTCACGTTTATATACCCTATTTTAGTAATGTTTCACCCCCAATGCGCTGTACTCGATAAAAGGTTTTCATGGAACCAGAGGTTAATAAAACAATCGTCATTACTTGAAGTATTTACTGTATGCATTTTAAAATTTTATTTTGATGACCTTTCCGAAGAACATTTTTCCGTAGCAGCCTTTAGGATTTACGTTCAATGAGCCGTGCCCTTGTAGATTGTAGAATACTCGTCTAGTTCGGGTTTCCTCGTGTCAGGATGCCAACTGGACCGTGTCACAATGATGATGGTGATGTTGCGCACTCGGTCCTTCTCGTCTCGCTTCACACGGAGACTGCTCTGATCATCTGTCATTTCCTGTCGACTGCTGTTTCTTGTTTATTTTTACTCCGAGTCTGTCAGGTGGAACGACAACTGGCGGCCCTTCCTTATTCTAATGTTTCTTTCAAGTAACCTTCATTTATATACCTACCTATCTATTGATCCGAAATACTTACATACATACATTTGCTGCACCCTGTTCGGGCTGCATCCCTAAGTTTCTTCATCGGCTCATAAAGCTGAGTGATACGTAACTCAATTTTATCAATATCACGCAATAATAATATCTTCTTTGTAGTACTCAATTTTAAACGCCTTTTTTTCTCATAGCACCAACCAGTACCTATCAAACACATATACATAATTGTTTACTCTACAATATTTGTTTTTCTCATCTCTCCATAAGTACTTAATTATCATACTATACTTAAATTATCTGGTATGCGTAAACCATTACTCTATACTTTTTTTTCTTATCTCTTTGAACTTAACTATTATTCTATATTAATTATTATACTGTTCTCCAATTATTTGGTATGCACATTTTTTTTCTATTCTATTCTTCAAATCTCTTTATACCTAATTATTATACTTTTTTCTAGATATATTATACTACGATACTATACTTTATTCCCTTCTATTTTTGTATAATGGCACTTAATATAAACTAAACTTGTCAATTTGTCTTAAAACGGGATTTGTTCCTAGTTCGGCAATCATAGCTTTCTTACTTTTTATTGTCAAATAATTTGTGTTTCAAATAAATAAATAAAATGAAAATGTTTAAATGTATTTTCACCCCTTTTCAGTGGTTAATTAATGATTTACCTTCCCGGCTCCAATGGAAAATAATTTTTAAACTCTGAACCTTACCAGCTTAGTTGAGATTTTAACTTCTCATTAATGAGTTCAATTTGTATAAGTATTCGATACCAATTTCATTCTATTCACTGTGGGGTGATTTTTTTTTCACAAACGGCAAAAAACGTAAATTTTATGTTTTAAATAACAAGCTCCCGTTAGACAAACTACAAAAAGTAGTTTATCGGGACTTTTTGAATTGTATTTTTTCTTTTGTAAAATTTAAAAAAAAATACATACTCTTCTGTTATTCTAACTCTTGACTTGGCCCGATATAAGTATTTCGTTAACTCGATTGAGCGGCCATATTCCCTCCTTCCTCCATTCACATTAACGTCATATTCCCTACACTCCTTTTTAAATAACAATAAATTATTACATTCATTAAATTAGCACTTGGATGTGCATATGACGTCAAGGTATAGTTGCTACATCGTTTTTTGAAATATAATGGTATAATAAACAAAATAAAACGTGATATTATATTACAAAGAAAATAAGAAAATAAAAAATGATTTTGAATTGTCAAATCCATAATCAATATCATCGAATTATTTACCTGGTTACTGCAAAAGGGTGAGAATCGTTCCCAAATTAAGGGTGTCGCAGGTACCTACCTTCCCTGCATTGAGAACACCTGCCCCTAATCACGGACCGTGCAGTTTTCCCGCGCTCGATTCGTTCGTAACGTAAAAACCAGCACACATCTGCCAGTCCCCCATTCATTCCTTGCAGCCGCCCCATTCAACAGCATCGCCGGGCGTCTTCTTGAATGGGAACCGAAATACTCACCCCTCTACCTTTTCCTACTAACCCCACCGCCCGTCCCTCGCATCGCCCGCACCGCTCGCCCGCCCTCCACGCGCTGCGCTGACGAGGCGACTGTCAAATTAATGAATGGGGTATTCGGAAACTTTGTTGTCCGGGGATCACAGGCCAAGTCAGGGAAAATGTGCGATCGTAAATCTTCAAGTTGGAAACAATTCTATCCCATCGTAAAAGAGGATACTTAAGCCATTATGACTTTCTCGATTCGATACTCGGGTTATATTGTATGAAGTACGCTTTTGCTCTTATCCTAGTGTTTTTTTTAAAATTTATTTTGTAATCAAATAAAACCGTTTTTTTTAATGTGATACCACCCAAAAGGGTCAACTGCCAAACTATTGAGGAACAGAGAGAGACTAAAGAAAGTTGATTAGGGGAAGCAAGCCTTCAATAATAAAGGGCAGTATTATATGGGGGCATTACTAGGGGTATATTTCCCCTCTGGAACGAAGTGCAAATGTGCTATATATTTTTATTCATTTTAATTTTATACCTACTTATATGAAAAAGCTGATTTTAACTGAACTGAATTTAATACATTTTTATTTACCCACCATATTAGTCTTTACCCACGACTTCTGAGCCAACTAATAGGATTTAAACAGTAACTTCAATGTCATGCAATGTGCAGTGTTTTCTAATATATGTGTCCCGTGCGTGCAAAGTCATATCATCTCAGCCCAAAACATTGTAATTTAATTGAGTTTTAATCTGGAGTGCCCTACCAGGTAAGTATGTTTTCTGTATATGTACATAATAAGATAAACTTTTTCTAGTAGTATTTGTACAGCGCCCTTGAGCTGATTTTTCACAAAAACGGCGCTATATAAATCGTCCAATTATTATTATTATTAACTAAGGTTGTTTGGTGGGTTGATTAATAATAATAATAATTAATTATTATTAATAATAATAATAGTTAATAATTAATAATCAATAATTAATAATAATAATAATTAATAATAATAATTAATAATAATTAATAATAATAATAATTAATAATTACTAATTAATAATTATTAATTAATAATTAATAATTAATTATTAATAATTATTATTTTTTTAATAATTAATTATTATAATAATTATTAATTATTATCAATTATTATTATTAATTATGATTATTATTATTATTAATTATTATTATTAGTAATTACTATTATTATTAATTATTGTTGTAATTAATTAGTATTATTATTATTATTTATTATTATTACTATTAATTATTATTATTATTAATTATTATTATTTTTAATTATTGATTATTAAGTATTAATTAATAATGAATAATTAATAATTAATAATTAATAATTAATAATTAATAATTAATAATTAATAATTAATAATTAATAATTAATAATTAATAATTAATAATTAATAATTAATAATTAATAATTAATAATTAATAATTAATAATTAATAATTAATAATTAATTAATTAATATCGATTAGACGTATAACTAATACTTTACAGCTATAATTTATTACTAATGGCTTATAAGTAAGATTTATAACTATTGACTCACAACTAAGACTTATAGACAGAGATTTACTACTGAAACTTATGATTAGTGACTTACATCTATGGCTTATAACTAGTGACTTACAAGTTAGACTTAAGTACGTATAACTAGAATATAAACCTAACACGTATATAAACCTATTACATATTTAAAACTAATACATATTTATGGCCAAGTGCATATTTTATATACAATAATGTAAAATGACTTACAACTATGGCTTAAAACTAGAGTCTTACAACTAACATACATATTTATAATATTATAAAAACCTGTTATGATTAATCACCTTGTTGTACATACATACCAGCGGCGTGCATTGCTTTATGACCGATGGTAGGCTATGTATATTTTTTCAAGTTCGAAAGTGAACTATGCATTAAATGTTTGTAAAATACCATTTTATTATTATGATGAACGTTTGTCCAAGTGTATGAAAGGGACAATCAAGTATGAAAGACACAACATGACTTATGGAAGTACATAAGCGATTGACAGGTCGCCTCGTCCTTCTTTATAGCTCAACTACATACCTTCTAACATTGCGACACCGGTAATTATATCAACCTATCAACTTTCGTGTTTGATTCATCACCACACAAACCCTGATATTGGAGACGACACGCCACAGTACCTTGGCGCAGTCATCACAGTTGGCACAGCCAGTTATCACAGCGTATTACACAATTATCATCTTCCGCTGATTGATACGACCATCTCAATAAATTTACTGTGACAAATTTGTCGCAGCTTAAAATTGTGTGTTACCTTTTAATGTATTGTAATGGTTCGTTTTCAAAGCTTCCCAGCCGTTATGGATTGCACGCCACTACTGATCTGTCGCAAAAGTATCGAGAATTTTTTTTTTCATACAAATTATTGCCAATAAACGTACAGACACTTAATATTCTTCAAAATACGCCCCTTGGGCGTCAATACACTTTTTGTAGCGTTTCTTCCAGTCTCGGAAGACACCCTGGAAGGCAGAAGACGGAACCCCCTTAAGGCACTGCGTCGAATCGGTTTTCACCCCATTCAACATCTCCAAATGGCGCCCCTTTAGGCTTCGCTTGATGCGGGGGAACAAAAAGAAATCCGGGACTGTACGGCGGTTGCGACAGTGTCGCCACGCCTTGCTTAGCGAGGAACTCCTGGACGACGAGAGTTGAGTGTGAGGGGGCATTGTCGTGATGCAAAATCTAGGTGTTGGCGCTCTCTTTGCGAACGCGGCGAATCCTTTCGCGCAACCGTTTCTATGTCATGTTGCACCTTCTCCGCTATTATGCGGATACTGAGACGACGATCAGACTGTAACACTTCCCTCATTTTTGTGACGTTGTCATCAGTTTTGGAAGTTGACGGTCGTCCAACGCGCACTTCGTCTTCAATTGATTCCCGGCCGTTTCGGAATTGTTTGTGCCACTCGTAAACTCTTGCCTGTGACATGGGTTCATATCCGAAGGCTTCCCGAATCATAGCCAGGGTCTCGATACCGGTTTTTTTTCAGTCGGGCGCAGAATTTGATGGCTGCTCGCTGCTACAGCAAATGTTGCATCTTGATTTCCGACGCAACGACAAAACACACTTTGCGCGAATCACTGTGCTAGCTCTACCGTTGCTCGGAGAGGACTGAGCAGCGGCGCGTTTGGTAGCTGCGACTTCCCCCTACCACTACTACCACTACTTGGCGCATCCCGTTACCCCTTCTAGCGCAGTCAGGAATTTTTTTCTCGGTACCTTTGCGACATACCCTGTATATAGGAATAATTCCTATCATTGAACCGAGCTCAGAGTTCAGTTCTCAGCTCAACCGAGTTCAGAGCAAAACTAAATCTCACCTTTTTAAACTATTGTATCCATAAAAATGTCCGTATTGTTTCAGTGCTGTTTTTATTACCCAATCGGAGAGATTTACTTATTATGTACATTCATTAACTTTTCTCCTTAATTACCTACTTCAATGCTATTTTAATTTCTTACACTATTTCAACTTTATTTTAATACTTTACCACTGACAGCGTGGAGAATTATCATTGCGTGTATATTTTGTCAGTGTAAATATGTACGAGTGTGTTAGTTATGGGTCTCTAATTTGAAGCTGTAGTCATATATTTACTGAATTTAAACGGGATTTAAACACGAGATTATTTAAAAAATCCTACAATTTATTGTAGAAAGACATTTTCTCAACCCTCCGATAGTTGTTTGGTTTCGGTTTCCTTCGTATTTATTTTTTTATGTAAACTCGGTTATTGGTAAATATAACCCGACTCCTGTCTTAAAATGTTGCTATTTTTGCACTGTCATTGTGAACATGTTCTTTTTGTATCGCTTTGTATAGGGTATTTTTTTAAGAGCTTGAGAAGTTTAAATAATAATACAAGACAGAAATATTGTTGGAATGAATTTTTTATTACTATAATCTGGTAGATAATTTCATGGCATTTATTTCTTAAATATGATTTCCGGCATTTGTCCGCCGTGGCTACGAGTGACATAGTCCATTCGATCAGTCCAATTTTTCAATACTTTTTCCAATAAATCTGGCCGTATGGCGTCAATGGTGGCTTGAATATTGGCTTCCAATGCTTCAAGATTTGCTGGTTTGTAGGCATAAACCAATGACTTAACATAGCCCCATAAAAAGTAATCGAGAGGCGTTAAGTCGCATGAACGAGGGGGCTAACAGGACCACTTCTGGAAATAAAGTTTGACCAAATTGATTTTGCAATAAATTGATGGTTAATCGCGCTGTATGACAAGTTGCGCCGTCTTGTTGGAACCAAATGTCGTCGATGTTTAGCTGATTAATTTTTGGAAACAAAAAATCAGTCAACATGACTGGATAGCCCTCGCCATTCACCGTAACGGTAGTTCCTTCCTCATTTCAAAATAAATAAGGACCGATGATGCCGCCAGCGTGTAAACCGCACCAAACAGTCAATTTTAATGGATGGTGATTCGTTAATAGCTTGAGGATTGTCTTCGCTCCATATACGGCAATTTTGCTTATTGACGAAGCCATTTAACCAGAAATGAGCTTCACCACTAAACAACGAAGTGCTCTATGAACTTGGCAAACAGATTTTTTCAAATTAAATTTCCATAATTTAGAAGCGTTGTTCTGGCGTTAAACGATTCATGATGAATTGCCAAACCTTACTGAACAGAAATGTCAACACAATTTGACATTCTCAACTATCAAACCATAAACAACATCCATCGAAACTTCTCATGCAGCTATAAAAACACCCTATATATACTGTATAATATTTTGTAATTTTATCAGATGAGTATCTAAGGAGTACTGTGGGAGTAATATTAATATTAAGTAAGAATGTATGTATTATGTTGTGAATGTATAAATATAATATGAAAGGAGCACTGTAGGAGTATCATGGAATGTAGTTAGTTAATAATTATTTTTAAGTTTATTATATTAAAGCTCACTTGAAGTGAAATACAACAAAACTGCGCTATATAAATGCTATGTTATTATAATAGCGGTATTATGAATTGGCCCACTTGGTCATAAATATGTATTAGTTTTAAGTCGCTAGTTATGAGTCTTAGCTGATTGTCGCCAGCTATAAGTCTTAGTTGTAAGTCATTAATTATAATTCTTAGTTAATAGCCATTATTAATAAGTGTTAGTTTTTAGTTATTAATTATAAATCTTAGTTAAAAGCCACTAGTAATAAGTCTTAGTTGTAAGTCATTAATTATAAATCTTAGTTAAAAGCCACTAGTAATAAATCTTAGCTGTAAGTTATTAGTAGTTATAAGTTATAGTTTATTAGTTGTAAAGCGCCTTTGAGGTGATTTTTCCACGAAAACAGCGCTTTAGAAGTAATTCCATGTTCCAAATTATTAGACTCTCGCAAGAAGTCAGATGATGCTACGGAGCAAATTGTGCTCAAAGGAGGTGTAGATGCCGATGGACAAAGATCCTCTTAGCTCAAAAACATTCATCAGTGGGCAGGTGTTGAAGTTGTGGAGAACACCCCGAAGAAGAAGGGGAAATAAGGATTATATAATGTCCCAATACTAAGCGTTTTGATTGGGAATTGATTCTGTTTACAGTTAACATCTCGAAACATAAATCTCTGGCCAAGTGTTTTCATTGACTGCTGTAAATCACGTTGCCTGTCAAACTATACTGAAATTCAATTAGCGGAGCATCCGTCTTTTAGTTTCCTCGTTATTACATTCCTCGACCGTTAATCTGGTCGCGGCCATTATTCACACTTCTAGCACCTTTACTAGATAATACACAATACATAGTGCGCGAGAAATCCGAAACCGAACAGCTGCTGGGCGCGTGGGCAGCCTGGTTGGTAGCCATCTAGTGGCTGGTGGCTAGTGACTCGCCCTCGGAACCTGAGACCTGATACCCACACCCGTGGATCTCGCATGCCATGGATGGATTCTTTACCAAAACTGGCACAAACATCTTGCTATAATCTCATTAATTTACTTTTCAAATTAATTTTCTGAGTATGAGCTAGCCACATAAACTCACTTAACACTTTAAGAGTACTTTTTGGGCTCCCGCGTTACTGCAACGCTTCAAGAATGTTTGGCGCCTTAGTCTCAAGAATCACCAAGAGCAACTCCGTCGTTCGAACATCTAGCATGAAAGCTTCTCTTAAAGTTGCAAGGAATGCCTGCTTTTGTACGATTGTTATTGTTATTTTGTTTATTTTTTATTTTAATTTTCTTTCTTACGTTTTTAACTGTTTATTTCACATTTTACCCCTTTTAGACCTGAATTAAAACTGGCAGTCATAAAACATTTTGCTTGATAACAACACCTTGTGAAATTATTAGAAATATGTATTTTAATTTATTTCAATGCTTTAGAAGTTATTGGTATTTTTCACTTGAAAGATTATTAGGTCTCTAAGGGCGTGTTTCACATGAAATGACAAGTCGCAAACTGTATAGAAAAAATACAACAGTTAATTCATTTCAAAATTAAACAGTACAAATTAATTTTAAAATTAAACCGTACAAATTAATTTCAAAATTAAACAGTACGATACCGAGAGTATCTTTCAGAGTGGAAGATACTCTCAGTATCGCCCTGGTGAAAGACCACCATTCAGAATTGAAACGTTGCTTGAAATGGCTTTTAGCCGTGTTTGGTGACCAGATCTGAATAGCCAGGTATTTCCCCACCTTTCTCTTCCCCTTCTGCTTCCCCTTCCCAATACCTTCAGCCTCACAACATTTCCCAATTGGGGATGCCATAGTCTCACTGGCTCCAGACGGTTGGGAGCAGTTGAGACTCTTGTGCGGTATTCATGTAAAAAAAAGTACAAATTAATATATATTCAAAACACATGTATTCATAAAAACAACTAAAAGGGATCGGAAGTCGAGATTAAACACTACAATCACCTTTCAAAATGTAAACATAGCTACCGCCTGAACGAGTAGTTAAGATCCAGTGTAAAAAAATAGCGCGTAACGCCCAGTAATGTCAGCAATCGGAAAACGAAAACCGTAAAAAAATTCTGACATCTTTGTAGGTACCTTCTTTCAAATTTACCTAAGGTGCAAAGGGATTAATTTTGTTTTCTTTTTAATATCGTAAAAGTTTTTAATCTCTTTAACATGGTAGTGCATTTGATAGATTCGCAAACTAAATTTAACATTTGATAAATCTTAACAAACGGATTGCAAGCTTTGGAGCCCAGACGTTAAGTGGGAATGCTGTCCTTGTTCTACCGGTATTTCAATTGAAGATGCTCTGAGGAACTAGCGTCATTGATCCCCAGGGCACTAGCGCACAGTCGGGAAACACGCCAAACGCGCACCCAATATTTGCACATGGTTGACATTTGTCACATGGGAACTGGTCGCTTCTACTACTCGTTTTTGTGTTCAACAGTTCGGCTGTGGAATGATCTGCCGGCCTCTCTGTTTCCTCCATCCTACAACATGGGTCTCTTTGAGAACCAGTTTCACTCCTTTCTATCCTCCAAAAGACCCTCCACTCAGCATCCTCAAATATGACATAGGCCTTTAGGGAAATAATTTCCCTCGGGGCCTCTTGTTCGCTGGAGGACCTCACAACCTTGTCATTATCAAAATAATATGTACACGGATTATATTTATAACCAGTGCATTTTGGACATTTTTGACACGTGGAAAAGAAATTAGCCGGTGAACATGATTAGCGGAAAATCCGCAGAAGAATTGGAACCATGGTTCAATCCATTGTACAAATATATTTGCCTGTAATAATAACCGAAGTGAAATCCTCAATGATCTGGACTCGTATGACCTTGCGGGCTGTAAACTTGAATTGGCCTCTTCTTCTCTCTCTGACTCTGCAGTATAAACGGGACCCAAATAATGCCTCAGCAACGTCTGAAATATCTTCACTGGTGAATACGAGTACACTATTCGTGGATAATAATTGTTGTAGGTTATCCCACACTTATTCTAGTACGTTTCATAATAGCAAACTGGAGTGCGCGAAACTACCGGACTCATGTACACATACACGCAGTGGCGGCTCGTGACTTTTGAGTGAGCTAGAGCGCTACGATTGAAAAATACGACGTTATTGATGTTGCTGAAGCTGAAAATGATTTTTTTCAAAATTTCAATTTTTTGTATGTAGATTTAGATGGTGGGTAGGGCACTGCCCTACCCACCATCTAAATCTCCAGCAACATCAATAACGTCGTATTTTTCAATCTTAGCAGTCTAGCTCACTCAAAAGTCTCAAGCCGCCACTCCATACACGTATATAAATAATATTATATTATTTAATTGGTAATTATTTTTTGTAATAATTGATTTAATAAGTGCCTGCATATATTTTTCAAAATTAGTAACTTTGTGACATTTGTAAATGGTCATGTGGGTACCAGTGGCGTGCATTCCATACAGGCTTAAAAGCTGTGTCTACCTTAAGAAAACGGATCGTAAAAATAAAATAAATCTTTTGAAAAAAAAAAAATTGTTCTGTCACAGTCGTTCTACACTAATTAAATTATGTCACAGTCGTTCTACACTAATTAAATTGTTATGTCACAGTCGTTCTACACTAATAAAATTGTTATGTCACAGTCGTTCTACACTAATAAAATTATGTCACAGTCGTTCTACACTAATAAAATTGTTATGTCACAGTCGTTCTACACTAATAAAATTGTTATGTCACAGTCGTTCTACATTAATAAAATGTTTCTGCTTAAAAAAAATCTACTTCTCAGTTGCAACCTGCCCCCTAGTTCATGCATAATAAAAACACCATCTTCCTCAATATAACATTTTTAGCTCAAATGGCATACATCGCTCGAGTCACTCTTCATCGACCCTACATCACGCAAATTTAAAGGCCGCCAAAATATTCAATTTCATGCAATTACAATCGAAAGACTACCACCAACAGCCTACTCTCGGTCATAGAGCAATGCACGCCGCTGGTAGGTACCAGGCACCATTCGTGTTTTTTCCTGGTCTTTGCTCCATCCTTGTTGAAAAATAATTGTTTTCTTTAAATTTGTGAATACTGCACAAGAGTCCCTGTCAAGTAGGACTGTGGAATCCCCAATTATTGGGGTATACTGTAAGGCTGAAGCAAAAAGATTTCAAGCAACGTTTCGATTCTGGTTGGTGGTCCTTCACCAGGGTGATACTGAGATTATCTATCAATCTTTTGTTTTCGTCTTCAGATGTATTGTTTGTTATTTATAATATTTTGGTCATTAATAACACTGTTTTTATCGCTTTCTGATGATATTCATGCGATGGCGATGGAATAAATAAGAATTTAGTACCGGTGGCCCGGCAGACGTTGGCGGATCGGTTTGTCCGTGGTGCGGTGTTGCTGTTGCTGCGACTGGTACTGCGACTCGGCGACTGTTGCGGTGGTAGCGCGCCGCGCGTGGGAGACGCGGTTTCCGGTTCAACAGCTCTGCCTCCATTCTCTCGATACGCCTCTAGAAATCGTATCAGAAAACCCCATTAGCACGAGCGGCCATCATTACACTAGCGACGATATTTTACCAGTAACCATGGCTCTTTGAAATACCACTAGGTGAACTCTCCATCCAATAAAAATTGACCTATTGATTCCAGAGTTTGCTTGTTTCGCCGCTCCCTTTTCAAGTTATTTATTTTTCGTTCCCCTTTCAGGAATTTTCTAAAAATACTTATAACCAGTGATTCTTGTGCTTGCCGTAATCCATGTCAACTGGAAGAATATTATAAAATATTTTAAACAATCAAATTTTCTTCAACGCTTTCTTATTGCCTCCAGTTGCCTCTGATGTCACCACCGCCACTTGTATATATATTGATAATATCTATCCCCACTTCGCGGATCTACGAGGATCTACGCGGATTCTCGTATATTCTATTTCTTACACTTTTTACGGTGAGAATCGTTCTGCAGGTATCTTGTCCTGCCTTGTGTCTCCTTCGGTACATCATTACACAGCTCCATCCTTTTCTTATAATGACTTTAATCTGTTTCTGCCTGTTTCCTATTCACCTTCTTCTTCGTTGGTCGTCTGCGTTCTAGTCTGTCCTATATCAAAGGAGGAACATAAACAGTCCACCGCTTGTACGTTTAGGTAGGTACAGTGTTTAGTGTTGGTGCCAGTGTGAGATTACTAAATGGATCGGCTAACGACAGCCAGTCTGGTAAAACCACTTATCTAATGCTCATTGAATATACCTAATTAATGGATAATTGAGTTACGATATTCCTAGATTAACGTTTCCTCCTACGTCGCCTCACTCGTTTCAACTACAGCATTTTACAACGTATTGAAATATCGATCAGTCAACATTATTTCACGACTTTTTCGTTTTCTGATTAGCCACTTAATAGTATGTACTTTTTGGGTACATATTATAATAGACTTTTGTTTTGAACATTTGTATAGGTTTCCTAAAATCAGTCATGGGGTGAGGAGCGACAAGTATAAGATTAACCAACTGATAATCCACGTTTTTTTGAAGATATAATGAAGAAATACACTTGACTGAATGATACAAGAGCAGTTGAGCTGTGTTTTGAGCTACTGTCTGCAGGCTGAATATTAACCTGACGGTAGCTAACCTCCGATGGAAGAGGCAACTGAAGAAGAAGAAATACCCGATGCTGCATTATAAGTACCGCTTTCCTGCCAAAATTTTACACAACTTATGGCTAACAAATTACATTCACCGGTTCATCGATCTGCAATACCAAACTATGTATATGTACAACGCATTTGACTAATGAAGGTGATGCCGCGTTAAAATATACCTCTTATTAATTTTATGTACAGGCCGATAATATTATACAGGACAATTAATACTTACCTGGCATGGGTCACTTGAGATAATACTGTTTATCAGCGAAACGTATATACGGCAGTATGTTAGGAATTGCTGAAAATCTCGTTCCTAATAATTGGTACGTAATTTTTTCCTGTATGTCTTAATGTTTGGTCATATCCTTATTCCTGTTTCTAAGTGTATCGGATGCCCCTGTCATGTCGGATATTTTAACATGGCATTCCGTCGGGGTTGTATCGGCTTCCCTTACTTTCCCATAGTTAGAAGTGTCAGCTGACACGACTTCCCCCTGAACTATCCCGTGGTGACAGATAGAGGTGAAATGACTTCCGCGGGGTATTAATTGATTAAACACGTTGGGAACACCCCGAGAATCCGGTGTTGTGTGAACAACAAAAAAAGACCCTCAAAATACTGTTGTTATTGCCCCCAGCTAAGAGTTTAAATTGGTAAAGGCATGCCGCTGATATCTTCGTTGTAACGTCTCCCTATTCTCATAAACGATGCACAACGGAGCGGTTACAATGAATCCATCAACGACATTACCATTGCCGTGCTTAGAACATCATGCACCTCTGTTTACCAGAACACGCGGAGCGACTCGACTGCTCAACGATGCTGCATTGACCGTTGACATTTTTAATATCACTTAAAGACAATTTTGCGACTTGACAATCTCTTAACCCATGTCACAAAATATTTATAAAATTGCCCCATGACTTTTTATACTTTACTATCAACCTTTCACTTCTACCATGTTTGGTACAGATTGTCACCTTCAATATTTCTTAAAATCATTCATACACAAAACTTTACTTGTACTATTTGTTATTTCTAATACTTGTCTATGTATTTTCTTTTTACAATTTCTCATTTATCAATATCTGCAATATGAGGCGCTGAGAACCAGAGAGGCTTATACACCTTTTTGAGTAGTTTTGAAAAAAATGCTTTTGAAGTTTTTGGTAATTTTGTTAATCCTTTCATTTCATCAATCCATTTTGATTTCGCTGATGCCAAACAAACTTAAGCTACAAGAAAATTAATTTGTAATTTTATAGCATCGAAATAATAAACTTTTTATTGGTTATTGATTTATTTAAGTAACAACATAATGCGCACTGAAAACCAACGTTTTTACTGACGTTAATATTTCAATAATATCTCAAATATTAAGTTTTTCAAACATTTCACCTCTGTTCTTTTTACAATCATTAATTTCGTTTTCATTTCCATGGTGCATGATCCTACCTACACGTGATTGTCGAGTAGTTAAATTATTAACAAAAATACAGAAAAAGCGCGCGATTTCACCAACTGTTAGTTCATACGAATTAGGCGGTTGAGTTCCTATGGCACATACTTTATTACGGATTCCGTCTATGACATACAATTACCATGATGTTTTCTGAACTTGTCGCTGCAATATTGACCGTTGAGTCTCTGCGGCACGAAGATATTACAGTTGTCTATAAAACTTCATACAACGATGAAATTTGAGTCTAATGGCGCTTTATCCTGTTTGGTTCTCAGCGCCTCATATATTAGTATACGACTGTTTTATAGGGACTATGAAAAATTAATAAATGAATCATATAGGGTAGGTACTTGAGTACCATATGAATTTGCTGTCTTAGGTTATTTATAACTGGCACGCTTATTCCATTGATCCCATTAATGATACGATTTGAAAAGGTATTTATGTGTTGAGCCCGAGCGCTTACATTAGCGCATCGTCTGATTGAATCGTCTAATTTTAATAGCTCAGCAAATCATTGATCCACGTGTCATTCGTAGTGGGCATGTATTGGCCAACGCCTCTTGGCGCTGGGCGTCAATCAAAACACATCTTTTAATATGGTGCTCCTTCGACATTCACGGAATGCTGACCACGTGGGCTTCTGGAATTTGGAGCTGTGGGTGAGGAAGATATATTGAAGAGTGCACTAATACCATCTGATACGATGTTGCCTCCCAACTTGACAACATGTTTGTCACTCTGTTCGTTATGAATGGGAACAAACGTGTGAAGTAATGTGAAAGCCCCTCGTGTATTTTAACCGTTTTAGTGCTATGCTTATTTTGCAAGCATGTATATAAATTGCTACAGATATTCTGTGTTTTTAAATCGAAAGAATGGTATGAAATTCTATAATGCTCTGCCGGACCCAATCAAAAGTGAAACAATTAATAAATTTAAATAGATTGTAAAAAACACAATAAGTTAATAAAAAAACAAGAAAAAAATCATTATTTTTTAAATTATCATTATCTATATGTAATATTATAAGAGTTATCATTAGTTATTTTATAAACTTAAATGTACAAATAACTAAAATAAAATAAATAAAACAAAATAAAAACAAATGCAATAACTTGGACAAATATCAATCAATTTCAATGATTTTTTTGAAATTTTACCAATATTATAGTTCTAATTAAAAAAAAACTACACATTTAAACTTCAAAAACTATTAAAAAAAATACAAAAAATTATTTCACTTCACAATTGTGTTTTCCCACGAAAAGTCAATATAGTCCCTTTTTACAGCGAGCGCATATGAGATTGGATTGCCTCATTTCTCATTTGCTTTGCTGCACACATTCATTTATGGGAACAAAGGTCTTATCGTCCGTAGTGCCGCTGGCATTTGATACATTACGATCATCCGCAATATAGCTAACTTCCAACATAGTGAAAAATATCAGTTCACTTTAGGGTGTATTTATTTTAACAGAATAAACAATAAATACAGTTATCAAGACACGCTCAAATCGAACACGTGCTCTCCCGAGGACAACAAAAAGCACACTGAAAAATGCAGCGCTATAGCGCTGCGTCGTAATTTACATAACTAAAGCTTACAGCGCGATGTCGCTGGGCCGCATATTCTAACGGTTAAGCAGCTGGATTCTTGTCTATAATCTACAGCGCGATAGTAAGCATGGACTATAATAATACGCTTAGTGTTTTTATGAATTTATGCTTGTATTAAACATTCATCTAACGTTTTTTCTGTACACCATGTAAGTTGGAGGTTCGTTACGTAATATTTAATGACTTAAATGAACCAAATCTTTTGAAAATTACGCTGAATAATCCATTGAAGTTTTAAACTTTGCTATAATGCTTTGAATAGTTTGTTTATGCAAATTTTCAGCAAGCAACGATATGTAATGTATCGATATCCATTATATATCCTGAATTGATTCAGAAAAAAAGGATGTTTGTTAATATTCCAACAGCGGCATGGCCAATCCACACCCACACGTACCTCTTACTTAATTATAGCTTGTATTATATTACACAATTTACTATGTGTAGTTTCTTATCACATATCAGCCTTGAGATCTGCGAATTAAATATTCGCATTTTTGCAATGTCACTTGACAGGTCCGTGCTCCGGCAATGCGCAATGCGTTTGCATTACTCTTTTGAAATTGAAGGCATGCCGTCGCATTCTCGGCATTTGCTAAGTAAAACACGTGTTTGCTAAATTAGCGAGCTAAACTTAATTCTGTGACACGGCTTTATTGATCGGCTTCCATTGGTTTGCACTTCTTGTACGAGAGCGAAAGGAAGGGGGATATCGCGAGAGAGCGAGACGCGACATTCCCATTCAAGTATTAAATGCTGAATGCCCATTCATCGTATTAACTCACTTCCGAATAGGATTAGCAGATGTTCCGCTCGCTGGTCAAGTACCCAATAGCTGCAGCACCATCTGTCCTATACTCGGTCTACATACTACTGCAGAGTGCAGTGCCAATACAGCGTGTATTTTGGTATACTCGTACTAAAGGATATCAAAGCTCAAAGCATTCACCTGGCCGTAAATAATAACATCATCCACATCTACCTGAACTAACTGTAGGTACATGTTAACTATCATAATCCGCATGGTCGTCAAAGATTTGTGTTAGTTTTTGTTTTCATTGGAAATAATCGTTGGACGATGGGCTTAATTTATGGACAACGGCCGGCCATACTTGACTTGTAACTGGGACAAGGAATTTTAAAAGGTTTATATTATATACCAAGGATGTGTAATGTCGCCAAATGGAATACACAATGAGGGCGGCGATCTGGTAGATTTTCACACTTTAACGACTATTGAGAATTAAATATGCAAACTTCCTAAGCTTCATTCAGATACGCATAGTAAAAAATTACGGTTTTAGGCTTTAACTGATTCAGAGAGCTTTTTCTTCATTTACAAGGCGATCAATGGTATTTTGGGCCATTTTCTTTTAATAATAAATAATAATAATAATTGGATGATTTGTATAGCGCCGTTTTTGTGAAAAATCACCTCAAGGGCATTCGCTTCCATCTTCGCGTCCATCCATCACAACAATCAGATCCAGATGAATTGCAGAGTGTGGCAATTCATATTACGCAGGCAATCTTAATGATAGTGTATCAATTCTTAATTTATGCTTGTAGTCCAATGACATGCAGGTTTTGACTATTTCAACTTGTATTGTTGTATTCGCTGCATTGTCGGTTGTATTCGATTGATGCTTGGGCCTCTCCTACACGTAGTTTCTCCTTTCTTCCTACAACCTCCATCTTCCCACATTCTTCCCTGCTTTCCGATTTCTATTCCCGTCTCGTGTCAGCCCGGCTCCTATCGCCAGGTGGTATTTTTGCACAACAGCGATCGTTTGGCTAATTGCTGGCTGTGCTTGGCTGTGTCGCCACATGGCTCCACCGGTGTGGGAGTGGTCTCGCCTCGTATCGTTTTCTGGTTATGCAAGTACCCGTAATGTGGGCTGCTGGGCTCTCGGGCTCCAGCCGGGCATCTTCCACCGACTGGCAATCTACATCAGACAACCTCGTCGAAGTCTTCGGCCGTTCTCCTCCTCCTTTATCTGATCGAACCCACGGTGATAACTCTTTTTTACTCCGTGGTTAGTTTTCGAATTGAATTCCCGTATGTGTCCCGTGGAGTTGTTGAACGTAGACTCTGTATGTTGGCGTGTTGCTATGTCGGAGCTGGTCCCCTAGTTTTGTTCATAGGATTCCAAACTCTCACGCACTTGTTTTTATCTCATTTAATAGCTCCGTCCTGACACCGCGCAGCGTGCAACGCTTGGCCTAGACGAGTGCGAGCAAGTATCGAGCAATAGTTGAACATTCATTCAAAGACCCAAAATATTATTTCGTTAAAAATAGATTTCGTTTGCCCTTTCGGCTACGTTTTTTTGTTGTTGGTTGGGATCTGCCTCGATCGCTAGGAACGCGGTGTGTGGACAGGGCTATTGACGTTTTTTTGTTGTTGGTTGGGATCTGCCTCGATCGCTAGGAACGCGGTGTGTGGACAGGGCTATTGACGTTTTTTTGTTGTTGGTTGGGATCTGCCTCGATCGCTAGGAACGCGGTGTGTGGACAGGGCTATTGACGTTTTTTTGTTGTTGGTTGGGATCTGCCTCGATCGCTAGGAACGCGGTGTGTGGACAGGGCTATTGACGTTTTTTTGTTGTTGGTTGGGATCTGCCTCGATCGCTAGGAACGCGGTGTGTGGACAGGGCTATTGACGTTTTCAATCAAAAACCTTTTTTTATTTATTGAAATTAAATACATTTTATTTCAATTTACAATGTATGCTACACCTCCCTTTTAAGCAATGCTTGTGTAGAGAAGACATTAAACATATATATATATATATATATTAAAAGTGTTACATGAAAATTATGCTTGAAAATCGTTTACACGACAGTGGGATAAAGTTTAGATGGTTTACATTATGGAAAAGAGCATAGTTTTGATTTAGTAGTTATAATAAACATAACATAATATATGTCAGTACAATGTGGCATGGGATATTTGCCTTATAGCGTAACGGTACGATCTTATAGGGGCATATGTGTGAGAACGTGTGTGTTTTGTTTTTAGTTTGCTTGATACATAAGCAGACTCCTCGTCGTATGTTTTCCAATAAACTGCTCTATCCAGTGCTGTTCGTTGTTTTTTTTAAAGTAGATTTCCCACTACGCTCCTCGGTAGGATGTAGGTACCACCCACTTTGGAAAGAAAAAGGCTTTGCGAAAATGACAGAAAACTGGCGAACCCTACTTTGACAGGAACCTACTAATTATGATGTAGTAGGAACCAGTTAACCCCTTCATATGGTGCGGGGTGTCATTAATGAAGGCATTAATTGTTTTTGTGTTTTTGTTCGTAGAATTCTATTTTTTTTAATATAATATAAATATAATTAACCGCAGTTTGAAAATGGTCATGGTCGTGAATACTTGTAGAACTTAAAATATTAATAATAACATTATTAAATTTGATTTACTTGGCTTCATAAGAATTCTCCACGAATTAAAAATGAAGCATCTCTGCAAAATGCTTTTTTTATTTCATTGAACAATGAAATATTAAAAACTCATCAAAATAATTAGATAAATTCATTGAGTTAATAGTTGTAGCTATACCAAATAGCAATTAGTTGAATGCTTTATAAAAAAATGTACCGTTCTCAGTGGCTTTTAAGAAGTAATTATTTGTCGATTACTGCAATGTCTTCCATAATATTTCCAGTGGTGTGTACTCAGTGTACTGGTTACTGATACCTACGTCACCGAATTGCCTCGCCGTTGGTTGTGAACTGTGACTGCGCCGAATAGATGACGGCAGGGGGCGGCAGAGGGCGGCAAGGCGGCGGGGCGGCGGACGGTGGGTTACGGCGGGCGGGGAGCCACGCAGCCATGAATGGGGGAAATGTTCATTCACTCGAGCGCAGTGGAGACTCTTAACCGGCGATAACAAACTGAAACTGGCGCAGTCACTGCTCCACTGGTGCCACTGGCGCAGGGTCGCTGCAGAGAGACCACGTTGCCGCTCCACTGCCCCGCCGCTATGCAGTCGTCAGATGCTGACACACCTTGTACTCTCACATAACACTGTAATATTATATATAGAATCAAAAATATTTTATAATAATAATACTTAATTTCTATAGCGCAGTTTTGTGAAGGTTCACCTCAAGCGCGCTTTACACTAACTAACCTAACCTAATATAATTGTAAAATAACAGGTATGCTACATAGTATATCACTTGTTATAGTTTAGAAGCTGAGGGTGTAAATAATCTAATATAAAGTAGGTACAGAAACCAACAGAGCAAGATAATGTTATATGACATTATATACATGTGTAAGGTATGTAAATAATATTAAGTAATATGATATATAATATAAGTATTAAATTCGGATAAGAATAATATATATATATATATAATAATAATAATATTTAATAATAATAATATTTGTTTGAAACACACATTCAGAAATATTTAAGAAGGCTTTGACTGTCCAACTAGGAACAAATCCCGTTTTAGGACAGTCAAATTGATAAGATTAGTTCATCTTAATATACATATACATGAGAGAATATAAAAGAATCCATAAAGTAAATTTAAGAAGAAAAAAATAATAATAATTGCGTGTTTTTTTTTTTTTTTAAGTACTTTGCATTTTTTTTAAAATGTAATGTTCTGTATTGTAGAGTAATAATGAATTACATAAGTGATATAAAAGTTTAAAGTATAACAGTTTAAAGTATGATATGCATTTTTTAATTTAATGTAGAGTATTAATGAATTACGTATGAGATGTAAAAGTTTAAGTATAAAGTATAGAAGTTTAAAGTATAAAAGTTTAAAGTATGATATGCCTTTTATAAATTTACTGTAGGGAAAGAATGAATTACATATGAGATGTAAAATTTGAAAGTAAAAAGAGTAAAAGTTTAAAGTATAAAAAACTAAAGTATGATATGCATTTTGTAAATTAGTGTAGATTAATAATGAATTACAATTGAGATGTACAAGTTTAATATATAAAAGTATCAAAATTAAAAGATTAAAGTATGATATGCATTTTTTTAAAATTTAGTGTAGAGTAAAAATATATAAATAAATATATATGCATGTAGTTAATTAATATAATATTATATATATAATATGGTTTGTGTGTATGGTGTGGTAAACCATATGGTTTTTCACTGGATACTAAGGGCATTGAATAACAAGGAGTAGAACCCCGCAACTAAATAAGCTATGGAGGATCGAAAAAAATTGCTTGAAATTCATTTTAGCATAGTCTTGATCCGAAATCGTTTTATTTTAATGCAGATGACTTTTCACCTTTTCTAATGTCGCTTGTATCTACTGTTGGTATGTGTGGTATAACCATGTACGTCCATATTACGTATGAGGCAATTACGGAAAGAGAATAGTGATCTGTAATGCTTTTACCATTATTTTTTCTCTTTAATTTTTTTTTTTCTCAACTTATGTACAGGACAAGATGCATGCGCCTAAATATAATAATTTTTGCCCTACATTTGTATGATGATTGTAATTTATTGTTGTATTATATTATATTGTTGAAATAAACTCCTGCTGACAAGCTACTTGCAGTGGCTTAGCGGGTATAAGTTCCCACTGTATATAATTAATATTATACAATAAAAAAAAAAAAAAAAAATTGCGATTATGAAAGAGGCGGAAGAAAGATTCGGGTACGCCCTAAGGAGTCTGGCACGTTGTAAGTCATGAGTAGAGGAGCACGTAAAGAGTCGCAGTACCTGAATTGAAGTAATGAATGAACCTGATGAAGCAAGGAGTTTGAGCCAAAACAGAGATTGTATCTTCATATCCCTGCTGTGAAATGGCGTTATACTCGTATGCAGTTAGAATTGTAATAAAATATCAAAGCTTTTTATAATATTTTAATAATCTACTTCACAACATCCATATTTACATGCATGCATATATTTCCATGGTTGCGCCGCTTACGGTTCAACTTGGATAGCCTAATAAGTTCTTTGCAGAATAATTATGCATCCTAATAAAACCTACACAATTTTAATCCATACCTAGTTCATCGACTTTATCCGCATCATTGTCCACTGTGATTTCGTTCACTGCGCATTAATTCGTACCTGCAACCCGCTGCAATATTCGTGTTGTGTTTCGTAACCGCCGCGATCTATTGTGTGATCCCGCTGCAGATGAATATCGTCTGTGTTTTTTTGTTGGACTTTTAGAGGTAAGTCTTTGGATCAGGGGTATGTCTGTGGATCCCATATTATCCTTCCAATTTTACCCCTGCATATTTGAGCAAGTCAATTATAATTATCTAAGTTATGATACCGATAATTTATGAACCAGCGCATTCAGATTTATGTCACCCTAAACGGTCACAACCCAAAAATACGCACTTTTCGGGTTGTTAACTCAAGAAATACTGCGAATTATTTATTTGTTATTTCTATACCGGTAACTAGTAAAATGTGTAAGGTTTCAAAAGACAATAATCCATCCCCAAGTCTTTTTCTGTATGAAATACGTACTGGAATTTCTGGTAAATCGTTCAAATTTGCCTTCACTGTTTTTCTAACTGCACCTATTTTCAGACATTTTGGGTCGTATTTCATAGAATTTAATATTGATGGTATTGCTTGAGTTAGCAACCTGCAAAGTGGTGTTCAAGGCCATTTTTAAGTGCTGGCCCTTAATGTACAGAAAATTTCCTGACACCGTAATACTAGTTGCGGTGTGGCTGGAATTGAACGAACCACCTCTCGACTCAAACTGGATTGCGCTAACCATAACGCTACGAAAGGCATCTATGATAACCGTATTGTGATTTTGATGTAACTTGGGATAATGTTAATGTTGCCTTGTAAAACTATTATTTGAAAAAAAAAAACAGGAAAAAAATTGTTCGGTCACATAACATCGCGCCGGGCCTTAGTTTGGCATAACTTGGGCACTACCAACTGCCAAGGCCACATGAATATAACTCCGTACTTGGTCTCTGACCCGCTATTAAAAACTTAAATTAAAACCATAAATTATGTGCCAGTACTTCTCGCTGTCCTATTTTTACCATGGCGTTTATAAAAAAAACAACTATGCTGATATTTTACAATCTGATGCTCGTAAATATTGCTAGATGGACCATTTTAGAACCTACGATTTGATACATTAAATTCAAAATCTGTTGTAAATTGTGTGGTGTGAAGTCCATGTTAATTTTCTTCGACGGATATGGCAACATTCCCTCCTTGACCTCTTCCGGTCGGCCCTGTCAATGTCCGCATTTAATTTGTCGCCTGTCTTATTCTGATCGTCATTTCCTTCCATCAACTGCTATCAGTATTCTAGCTAACCAATGATTCTCCACATTGTTGCCAGTGAAATGAGTTCCCTGTGTGTTAAACCATGTGCGCCCTGTTGTGAATGAGGAGTTACGAAAAGAGTGTACGCGCTGTAATTTAGCTTAGAGCTTAGATGGTTTGGAGGCTGAGGCGTGCCGTCCATATAGTCACATAGTCCATATAGCCCACCCCAACTTACTCGCATAAAAATATTAATAATATTAAATTGCGTAAAATTATTGCGAGATATGAATATTTTTCAAAAATACGCGTTAAGTACCACGAAATGCAGCACCGCGCACGCCACAGCTACCGCACCACTATGTGTCAAAAGTGGGAGCTAATTATGCAAAATGACGTTCATGTGTTCGCAATGCGCGTCGAGGGACGACTCGTTTATGTTAGTGTTTAAAAAGTTGTGCTTTTCAGCAATGCAAGCAAATGTAGTAATCAGTGCCATCTGTTGGTAGATCGATTAATTAGAACAACTTTAGAAACGAAATATTGATAATAACGTGTTGGCTTTGTTTCGAAATAACTGTGTTTATTTAACGAAAAAATATTAGGTTATAATATCTAAAAATAAAGTCATTATTTTGATATTTGATTTGTCTTAGGTAATCCTAACCAACATGCTACAGCCAGCAGTTTAGCTAGGGTGTTGTCTGGGTTTTTTTTTAATATCAATTAATTCGCTCTTTTTCCTATTGCCTGCCCTGATTACAAACTCTGTGCGCGCCATTGTTTGGACGTGTGGAGCGAAAGAAGTACATGTAGCGAAATGTAAAGAAGAAGAGGTCGGGGTCGTCCTAGGAAGACAAGCTAAGATAAATTAAATCAAACACTTTAATCGGTCGTGCCCAAGGGTTGAAATAACGGAAAAGTATTTGTGTGGTAAGATGTTTGCATTAAAATTAAGCTAGGTGTGTGTGTCAATATATAATGTGTGACGATCCATCTTTTCTGCCTACCCCTATGTCGAATGGCGTGATGTTGACCTAACGGTTAGTTACTCGCAAGCATAAGGTAGGCAGCACAATTGATTACCAACAAACATAACCGATCTATTTAACTCAGTTTTTTTTTTTATTTCAACCGGTAAGCAATTCTAACCTCCCAGATTTCGAACTGAAAGTAACAAAAATTTTCCTTCGCCTTCGTCGTTTCCTAGCCTCCGGATGAGCTCGATGCCCCGTTTTGCTGACCCGTAGAAAAAGCTCCATTCATCTTTACACTAATTCATCACGGCCCAACTGTTTACCCAAAATATTTACAAACTCGACTGTATATTCTGCGTGAGAATCCCTGGATAACTTTATAACCTTCTGAATAAATACTCTGTCGACCATAGCAATAACAGATGCCGGGACCAGCGGCGCCCCGCGATGATAAAATTAAATTTCGACGAATTATTTCACACTTGACAAAATTGCGAAGCTATCAGTGAAATCACTATTTCTATTAATCTATCCTACGAATCGGTTTATATTATGAAAACCAAAAAATATGCTTTGAATAAATTGAGCCTTTTCCTAGAATTTGCCTTGTAAAATTATTAATTACGTAGTTAAAAATATAAGCGTGAGCTACTAAATAATTTTTTTTTCTTTGGAAAATTATGAACGCATGCAAGAAACAAGTTTTAAAAAATACTGCTTTATAGCTGAGGTTATTTGTGAAAGATTGCCTTGATTATTCTTTTTCGGCTTTTTAAGCTTACAACAAACATTTCTAGACTCCGCTTGCCAAGCGAATTTTATGCTTATTCCCTGTATTCGTGGTGACAAAAGACACACAGCTTGTAGCAATATTTTTGGCTCATTTATTCCTCTTAATGTCATGTTATTCACGTCATTCAATTAACCTAGGTTATTAATTTAAACTCGAAACCACAAAATATAAATTACAATTCGTGTTAGGTATTATTATCTTTGTTTTATTTAGATTTTAAATTAAAAATTGTATTTTTTTATGTAATAAAATTAAGTTATATTATAACGAAGTTTTTTATGTATGATTATTTGAGTATCGTGTGTTTACAAAGAAAATGTCCTAAACATTAAAAAATATATATTTGTCTCATTCTTTTCTAAAGGCTTTTTCGAATAGGTACTTGATAGCCTAAGAAAGGGTAAATCGAAACTTAAATTAACTAACACATTCGCCGAAATTAGGCGTATTGTTAAATTTGTCCGAGTTCTTTAAAGTTGGTATTAAATAAAATGCACAATGAAATAAACTACATTTTGGCCGTATCCGAAGCCGCCGCCGAAACTGGCCGAAAGTGAAACGCGAAGTTCGGTCAGTCACCAAATTTAAATAATATGTAAAAAAAGTCAATGAAAATAAAAAAATTGTAAAAATCAATCTTTTATTTTTCTTTTTAAATTGAAATTGAATATATTTTATTTCAATTCACAATACTATACTACTCTTTTAAGCAATGCTTGTGTAGAGAAGCGGAGTGTACATATTGCCATTACATACAAAGAAAGTTAAAGTTTTACATGAAAATTATGCTCAAAAATGGTTTACATGATGTAGTGGTACAGAGTTCGTGGTTTAGATTATGTTTTATTTTATTTTTTTGTCGACTGAAGCCTCACCAATGGCGACCTTTTTACCAACAAAAATGCTTTCACATTCCTATCTGAATGCAACCATGTATTTTCCAATTAATACTCCATATTTCCGAAGCGACAGTGCGCCACTGTCGTGATTCTTAAATTCGACCAACATAAGATACTTTTTATCTTCATATTGCGTCTTTGGCATTCAGTGAAGTGATATATCTACATTCACATACGTTGTAAAGCTGCTTTTACGACACATTGTCCGTGTTCGCAGTTCCCATTTCCTAGAGAATAGCGTAGGGAGAAGCGGCGTGCAAGTTTACGTGGAAACTGTCACGTTATGGCCAGGCGTATAAATGATGATAATTTTAAACGAATTCCGCTTTAAAATGATCCAACGATCACTTAATGGGAATTGAAAGAAATAATATTAGTGTGCTATTGTTATTACGTCCTTTTTTGACATTTTTAATGGCAGGTGGGAACTAGAAAACAATATTAATTTTATGTTTCATTCATAAATCACAGTTGAGACACAGACATTAACCAATGTACGTACATTATTAATCAAAAAATATTCACGTTATATTTTTTTTAAATGTGGGAAGGTGTTTTTTTGAGGTCATTTTAACGTCTGTGATAAATAATAAATGACATAATATGAATGGTTCTATGAGAAATCAACAAACTTGTAAATTGGCACACTTTTGAAAAGTGATGTAAAGTCAAAGTACGACAAAAAACAAAACAAAAAAAACTCACCTAACCTAATATTTTCTTTTTATTTATTTATTTTTATTTTTTATATCAAAATAATGTATAAAATTACTTTGTATTGGACAGTTTATTAATATACACACATCAACATGTTTCGAAAGCGATGCTTTCTTCATCAGGAATATATAGAATACTACACAATTTTGTTTATCATTTGTCTATATTTGACATTATTATTATTTTTTTCATTTTCTATATATTCCCGAAGGAGAAAGCATAGCTTTCAAAACATGTTGATATGTGTATATTAATGAAGTGGTGAATACAAAGTAACTTTTATTTTATTTATTAATAATGACGCCACAAAGTGAATACCAATCTTTTGAAGAAATTATAAAATATGTATAATCGTCGCAGGAAAGTAATACTGCTGTAACCACCACTACCCAAAGAAATGCTCTGTATACACCATTCCACGGGTTTATTTTTCTGCGTCGATCTTTCTGGGTCACGTGACTCTACAATGAAAAATAAGACCTGCACGACGTTGGAAAAAATCTTGATTTTGTCAATACTACGTTTTTTAATTGATACGTAAGCCTCAAAATCCTGCTTTTTTTTCCACGATTTTAGCTGTTACAGCAATATTGCTTTCCTGCCACGATTGTATTGATTAGGCTAGTTTAGATTAGATTTTCAGACAAATTATTATTTTTTTGTCGTACTTTTGATGATAACTTTTAATAAGTGTGCCGATTCATATGTGTGTTGATTTATCAGGTCACCGGTACAAAGATGTGATAGATGTGATATACACGTGCCTAGTACAAGGTCTTTAAAAGTTTCTTTATTATATTTATTACTGCTATAACTGTATATTTTCCCCCACTTTTCTTTCTTTGTTTTTCGATTTGTTTTCTTATCTAACTTAAAATCTTTTATGTAACTTACCTTTAACATCCATGTATTAATACAAATAAACCAATATACTGCAACTAACTGATACCAGGTATACCCACGCACTGGCCTTGCCTATGTGGCATTTTTCGTTTTATATACATTAGTCATAGGTTGTTCAGATGTATTTATAAAAAAAAAAAAAAAATAATAAAATAAAATAAAATAAAAATAAAAAAAACAAAAAAAACAAAAACAAAAAACAAACAAAAAAAAAAACAAAAAACAAAAAAAAACAAATAAACAAAAAACAACAAAAAAAAACAAAATGTTTATAATCATTGTTCCTTATTTGTGTGAATGTATGTTTCAAAAAATGAATTAATAAATAAAATTTATTAAGATCATATTCAGATACTAGTATTATAAATACTCCTCGATGTTAATCAAATTGCCTACAAGTAGGCGCTTTTACGTTAATTATTAGTACTTTTAGTTTATTTAAACCGTCACTTTTATTTTAAATAAGTACAAAATAGCGTTTGCTCAAAAATATGTAAATTAGCACCAATTTCCTTGCTCCGTATCTACGCTATATTTATGTTTTATAACCCAATTTTATATATAAATAAATAAACACTTAGTTATTCCATAATATTTATAAATACATCCCTATTTGCACTTCACCGGGTTTTTGTCCTGCGACCAGTGCCAATAATCCTACCGTTCTGCTTCGTAGATCGTCTGGAGTTCGAATAAATCAACACATGTTTCCAAAGTGGTAGATACTCTCAGTATCGCTCTGGTGAGAGACCACCGTTCGAATCAAAAGGTTGCTTGAAATGGCATTAGCCGCGTTTGGTGACCAGATCTGTAAATCCAGGTACTTCCCAACCTTCATCTCCCTCTTCCCCTTCCCTTAATAATATTATATGGATTATTTCTATAGCGCCATTTTCGTGAGAAAATCACCTCAAGGGCGGTTTACAACATAATTTATCGAAACTATACCTTATCACTTACACTTATATCTAATAACTTACATCTTAGATTTATTACTGATGACTTACAGCTAAGATTTATAACTAGTGATCTAGAAACTAACTAATTCAGACTTACATCTAAGACTTGTGTATATAAATTAATTAAAAAATATATTTTTATTCACCACTTTATTAATTAATATACACATGTCTACATGTTTCGAAAGCGATGTTTTCTCTGTCAGGAATATATAGAATATTAAAAAATAATGATGTCAAGTATAGACAAATGATAAACATAGAACACAATAATGTAAGAATAGACAAATTATAAACATAAAGAAAAATTGATTAAAGTATTTACGTAATTAATCAAAAAATATTATAAAACATTGAATAACAAATTTATGTTAGAAATAAAAAAAAATTATTTATTAAATTTAATTCACTATTAACGCTTTTTCTGATTTCTAAAATTTCAAATATGTCTAATTATAAACCTGTTTTTTTTTTTTATGTAAAAATTTTTAATCCTTTATTTATATCAAAAGAATGATTGGTCTCTAAAATTTGATTGGCAAATTCAGAATAATTGTTATTATTTAAACACCTTAGTTGTTCCTTAACTCTAATACTGAAATTTCTAGAAGTCTTTCCTATGTTAAAAATCTTACAAAATATTATCTTTATCTTTGTTATTTTAATTTATTAGTATAAAATGCTGGTTAGGTAGTATTTGGGATATTTTTATTTATTAAATTTGGGGTATTATTATTTAAAAACAATATTTTTCTCCACTGTTTACTAACATCAGTTGTATATATAGCTAGCGACTTACAACACCCTTCATCCTCCAATTGGGAATTCCATAGTCTCATTGGCTTCGGACTATTGGGAACAGTTGGAACTCTTGTGCGGTATTCAATAATAACATTCATTAAATGTGCATTAAATATCCCTGTATTTTTTTATAACCCTAATATTCGGATGATTTGTATAGCACCGTGTTCGTGAAAAATCACCTCAAGGGCGCTCTGCAATATATTTTTTAATGCTCTATCTTATCACTAACTGTAGACAATTTATTATTATAACAGATTGCATCCACCAATTCATCAATCTGTAATACCAAACTATATGTACAATTCATTTGACTAATAAACGTGATGCCGCGTTAAAATATACATGTTAATCATTTAATGCACAAACAGATAATATTATACAGGACAACCTTCTATCCATTTTGGACCCATTCCTGCCACTGTAAGTTCCGTTGTGACCAAAGTTTGTTGTTTATGAGAAAGAATGAGAGGTCTGGTCCAACGCCTTGTGGCCTCATGTCAGTGGGTAGTATCCGGTACTGGGTATACGACATGCGCCGGTCGCCTCTAGGCCCAGACCGTAGAGCCAAGAGCCGCCGATTCATTCATCGATCGCCGTGAATGGCCGTGTATTTCTGTAGCCAATAATAATAATAGTGATACCGCGCTGCTGGCCAAAAACATTATCATATTATTATTCCTCACCGACTATTTTTACCGTCTCAGTTATGAAAGACCCGATGACACTATAATGTGTACACTACGTTCCTCAAACATGGCATCAGCGCTCGAGCTTGCAATAATCTGGCTTAGAGACTTATCACAATATCGAACGTGATTTTGTAATTAGCATTTTGTAATACAAAGTTTTTTTATTGGTTTGGAAATATTCACTTGAAAAGATTTTCTTATTTAAGACGGTGTTGTAGTCTAGGACGCCGTTTTGGAGATTATTTTTAAAATTTAATTATTTCAAAACCATTCGAGTTTTCTTTTTTGTAATTTTGTTCACATAAATATTATGCCTGTATAAAATATGCAAAAACTAACGCAGGGGTAGGCAAAGGGAAGCAACGGCCAAACAACTCGATCTTGGCATACACTTGCTTCATTCACATTCATACACCGGCTCATACATTTTCTCCTGATATTCCGACTTCTGACATGGCCTGACTAAAGTATTTGATGCACTTGATCGTCCCATGTCTTCCTAGGGCGTACCCGGCATCTTCTTCCATTCACATTCCCGTCATATATTCTCCTTACACTCCTTTCTTCGTTCATTCGCTCTACATGCCCAAATCATCTAAGCGTCTCTTTCTTAATCTTACTCATTACGCTTACATCACAGCCTTGCATTAAACATGGTTTTACAACACATTCGCCCCAGAGATCTCATTTCTACAGCATTCAGTTTACTTTCATCCTTCCTCTGCCAGTTCCATGCCTCACTGCCATACATCATCATCGTTGGTATCCATTGTGGACTCTAAAATATGCAATTTTGCAGATGAAATTAATATCATGACAAGCTTTATTCGAGAGCTCATAGCCACTCGACGGGTCCAATCTCAAGCTATCCTCTTGGAGGAATGTTATAAAAAGTGGCGTATTACAATAAAAAAGCGCAGTCGCAATTTTCACGCGTAGAATGCCGAAACGGCCCCCAATAACAAAATATTAGGAGAGAACGTACGTTGAACCAAGTCAATAAAGTACTTAGGACTCATTTTAGACTCAAAACTCACTTGGAAAAAGCATATTCGAGAAAAAGTTAAATCCACAAATCGCGGCATAAGTTCTCTCTACTTGGCTCTCTGCTTGGTAAGAATACTAAATTATTCACAGACAAATAAATAATCCTATACAAAACCATTATCGGAACCATATTTTCAAACGCTGCGCATATTTGGGGAAACGCAGCACATAAAACACTGCCAAACAAGTTTATTCGACTAATATTGAATGGTCTTTCGTGGAGCTAGGGTTAACACTCTACACAAAGACACAAACTTCCCCCTTTTTTATTATATTTTTTTATATGAATACCGCACAAGAGTCCCAACTGCGCCCAACCGTTTGGAGTCAGTGAGACTATGGCATCCCCAATTGGAGAATGTTGAGGCTGAAGGTATCGGGGAGGGGAAGGAGAAGGGTGAAGAAGAAGAAGGTGGGCAAATACCTGGTGATTCAGATCTGCTCATCAAACACGGCTAACAGCCATTTCAAGTAATGTTTCAATTCTTAATGGTGGTCTTTCACCGGGGCGATGCTGAGAGTATCTTCGACTCTTGATAGAGGAACTAATTAAATCGCTTTCAGAACCATTTTGTGCCGGATAACCCGGCCACGAAAACCCAACTATAAATTCGCCATCAAGCTATGATGCAAATTCTGTATTTAAATATAAAAGACCAAAAACGGTCCTTCGAAGTGAGTAACTCCCGCAGCATCTCTGCACTTAGTTTTAGGATATTTTTCCCATTGCAACGATTTTAATAAAATATCCAAATGTAAAGCTTACAAAAAACCTTTAATCACGTTAGAACAAGATCATTATTATAATAATTCTATTTTGAATTTAAATTAGACCAGAGACCATTGTGAACTGGCTTCTTTAAAATATCTACATTGACATAATAATATTATAGTTTTGTATATTTTAATACAACAGTACGCCGAAAACTAACTAACCATCACGCCGTTTCACCGCAGGGGTAGGCAGAGAGGACGGACCGCCAAACAACTCGATCTTGGCATACACTTCTTGCTTTATTCGCTTTCATACAACGTCTCTTACATTCTCTTCTATTATTTCGATTATTATTTGATTCACTTGATCGTGCCACATCTTCCTTGGACGTCCCCGGCTTCTTCGATTCACATTCGTGACATATATTCTCCTTACACTCCTTTCTTCATTCATTCGCAACTTTTGTTATTATACTCGTATTATGTATTGTTACCTGTACATCCTGCTGTTATAATGTAACTACAGGTAACACTGTTGCTCATTACGCTGTGAATACATACTTATATTGTACCTACTTACTTCTTTATGCTTTATTTATTATTGTACTACTACCATAAGATAAATGTATCTGCGTAAAGTGTATGTGTAAAAGCCTTCTAAGCGTCATAAATAAATATTCGCTCAAATTAATTTCCTTTTGGGAGTTTAATAATTTTTACAGATTGATTTTAAATTACGTTGTACTTTTTTATCTGTCCTTTTCTTACCTTAGGCGCCCGCCCGCGTAGATCATTCACTGAAGTCTCATTCTGTGTTGGGTATTTTATTTTTAAATTTAGGGAAGATGGCCGCGGGACGGCACTCCGTTTCAACGTCCCCGCTATTTATAAAGTTACTGAGATTTTTATAGCGTTTACATCTTCACTTCAAGGGCTCGCCGGTAATACTATTAATATATTACCAGCCAGTTAGCTATGTAATGCGTATGGAAAGTACGTGACTATGTGCTAACGTTCAAAATGTTGGATGTCTATTATTTTAATTGTTATGTTATTTCTACCTAATTAACACATCGTTTTTCACGTAGTTGCAGCATTCATACTACGTATTTGACAGTGGCGTGCATTGCTTACGTTGTATCTTCATCTACACTGGACCTAATCGTAAAGGCGCAGAAAACGATTATAAAAATTACCCTTAAACTACCTCTATTTTTTTAAAATTATTTGCTTATTGTAAACCAAAAAAATACGTATTTAGTCAAGTATAATAAAATATATAAATAATAATAAAAATATAAAGATTTGGTGGCAAACCACATAAATAGGCTGAGCCTGTTCCGAGGTAATTACAGACTCTAACGGCCATTCTTCCCAACTTTTCGATTGATCAAACTGAGGCACCGATCAGCCAAGAGTTATGTTGAGCATTCGCTCCGTTTGTCTGTTTCCAAGTATTTTTTTTTAATCATAAATTGTCTATTGAGGTGCCCGCCCACTTTCATAAACGTACATTTGACGTTTCTCTTTCTTGAAAAACAAGACAAAACGTACCTTATAATAAGTAAAATAAGTTATTTTCTCTTCAGTTTTATATAGAACATACCAAAACATGTTTAGATATTCGAAAACGGAAATAAATCTTTGTCATTCAGTATTTGAATCGCGATAAATAGATCGCGAACCGTTTGACATTTCACTGAGATTTGTTCACCCAGTTTACACTTTTTATAATCACTTTTTATAGTCCTCTATTGAGCGGAACGTAATCCACAAAAATCGGAATCCTAAATTGATTGCAAAGTTGATCGAGTGTTTCGTTGAGAAGAGCGTATTTCTTCATTTGAACAGTGTTGGGTCAAAATTTCGGCTCAACAGTTGCTCAGTAGGGTTGGGAAGAACGGCCGTAATTCAATCTTTAATACAATGTTTGACGTTCGGCAAATATACGCTAAAACAATCCTCACTCGCCTTTATACAAACAAGCATAAATATTATGAAAAATACTAGAAATGCAACAAAGATTTACTACAAATTCCTGTCACTCATACTCCTTTTGGTCAACGGAATTTTACGTACTTTGCGACAAGAATTTTCAACATTCTTCCAGATAGCATCAAAACATCTGATTCACGAAAAAATTCAAACATAATCTATAATATTAGATTAAAAGTAATGATTGGGCCTTTACCAGTGCGCTCACCCAAATTCGAAGTTATTGATTTAATCATTTACTAAACATTTTTTTTTATAAGTGTATATTCATAGGTATTATGCAAAATTACTGTCTCAGCACGGGCTAGCATAGTGAAGCCGGCTATGCGAAACCTCAACTAATCAATTCTATTCCTCATATGCTCGTATATATATTTTATTTATTTATTCATCTATACAATCTAGATGCATTATAAGGGTTATGGTACTGTGTCCGTCTCACTAGGAGAACCTCTGTTGAGAGCAGGCATTCCTACTGTTATATATTACTAACTGATGTGTACCCGGCCTTGCTCAGGGTTTTTTTTAAATAAATTTATAAATTTGTGATTTCTTGCTTGTCCGCTCTTGATTTGACAGCGAGAGTAATGCCTTGTGATGACTATTACTCTTTCTGAACAAAGCAACTAAGAAACATTCATTTGATGCTTTAGAGAGTAGTTTGAATGAAATCCAATATGTTAAACTCGGGCTTATAACGTTTAAAAATTAATGTGAAAAACATTGAACCCGCCATGTTTTATTAAGGTTTGCCCATTAATATACCACTCTGGTTAGCCACACATTACATATTCAAAAGAAGAAGGTTTGTTTGAGTAGAATATTTCCAAAATTGAAAACACAAGTAGGTGGTACGTAAGACCTTTTTTTTATTTAAATATGTTTTGAAGAAATAAATTTTTGGAATGAAATAAAATTTTCAAATGTATGTTTTTTTTTTGTTTCTTTATTTAGAAATAATAGATCGCTGTCAAATCAATTCTGGCACCAAAACGGCAATCAAGTATTCACAACTTCATAACTTTAATCCAAAAAAAAATCCCGAGCAAGGCCGGGTACACATCAGCTAGTAATATTAATAGTTTGTTGTTGGTATTGTTCAAACTGCCACGGTCGCTACAGATGGAAAGTAAGTGACTACGTGCAAATATTCAGAGAATTGATAGTTTCTTGTTTTAATTGATACGTATTTTGTACAAGTTTCAACCAACTTTTTAATCGAAATCTAGAGATGGAAATCTACGTGGCTACGTGCAAATAATTAAATCGCTGGTAGTTTGTTGTTTTAATTCGTAATTTATTGATAGTTTTGTTTGTCTTGTGTTATTTTATTAATCTTCGCCAATAAACGTCGTTATGCAGTTGATTACATTGTTGACTATGTTCACTATTGATAGTTTGTTGTTTTATTTGCTATATGTTTTATGGCAGATGTAATATACGAGTACATATTATAAGAATACGTGCGTGCACGTGTGTGTTATATGAATAACAGCAGATTACGACATTTTTAACGGTTGCCCGGTAGTTTAGTGGTTTTGAAAGGTCGCCTAGTTACCAATCAATCAGTGCAATAACCTATTTTTGTGGCATTTTCTAATGCGTATATGATATTTTTAGGAAATGTTTTTAAGTTTTGATATTTACGTGGGATCCCTGATTTGATTCGCCACAGAGTGGCCGAAATGAGTCAGAGCTTCTGGAAATCTGAGAACACTCTTGTCCAGGCTGTAGCCAAGTGGCACGTTATTATTATTTTTTAAAATATAAATCTTATAAAAAATAAAAAAAATCAAGTCACTCGTGAAAGCAACATCGCCCGCATACATCAAGAATGCAATGGAGGTATATTGGATTCAGTGTCCCGGCCAATATTAAGGTGATTTTGTTTAAAGTAGTACGCATGAATAAAACTGGATTGCTGGAGGCAAATGTCTACCTTAGTGAAGTTCGAAATGTATGAAAAAGTCGAATGATTTGAAATTATTATTGATTACACAGATTCTGTTCACGCCATGAGAGATCCTATTGCAGACCAAGATGTGCGAGAACGCGAGTCAAAGTAGAACAATTTCAAAAATAACTCCGCCGGTGAAATTAGAGTAGTACTTATTATTTTTATGTGGCGGACAGAATATTGCACACTCCGCTCTGTTCCACTGGATTAGACATTATTCTTTTTCTTGAGGGAAGTGAGATGTCAGATCGATAGTGACGTAACGGCGCCCCCCCCCCCCCTATCACCCCCTGATCAATCTGAAGAAGATGAGTGACATTTCCCGCGCGTGATTGCGGCCATGTTTTAATCGTCGCTTCCACTTCACTTGGCGTTGTGAAGTCGGCCGGAAAATTAGTGAATCAATCCACTAGCATTCGTATTTTTTTGAATGAACACTACATAATATAATGGATACGATATCATAATATGTATGTAATCATCTTAACATTAAAATAATATTATGAATTCGTTTCCCTAGCAATAACGCTCTCCCATGTGTCCATTGTGTGCATTGGTATGTCCTCGATATTTTACGTGTAGATGGATGTTTTGACATGTAGAGCAGATGAACGGAGAAAGAATGACAGGAGAATATGTGACGCGAAAGAACTGTCGAAAGTCAAGGACACCCGAGGAAGATATGGCAATATTAAGGGAATGGGGTACTTGAATCGGGTCAGCGTCAGAATGTGTTGGAGACGATGTATAAAAGTAAATGAAGCAAGGAGTAGGTGCCAAGACAGATTTTTTGTGACGCTCCGGACACCCGAGGAAGATAATGGCAATATTAAGGGAATGGGGTACTTGAATCGGGTCAGCGTCAGAATGTGTTGGAGACGATGTATAAAAGTAAATGAAGCAAGGAGTAGGTGCCAAGACAGATTTTTTGTGACGCTCCGTCTTCTCTGCCTATCGCTACTGAGAAACGGCTTAATGGTCATTTGGATAGTGGTCGATATTTGATGGTAAAATGAATTGGAGCGGTATGACAAGCACCAAAAAATACCCACTTTGGAGGTTGCTAACTCTTGAAAAACTACGAATGATTTATCTGTAAATTCCATACCGGTAATTAGAAAAATGTATAAGTTTTCAAAAGACAATAATCATTAAACAGTAAAGTTTTACATTCTATATGAAATACGTACTGAAATATTAGATAAAAATTTCAATATTGCTGTCACTTGTTTTCAAACTGCACCTGTTTTCAGACATTTTGGGATTTATTTCATAGAATTTAAAGACTGCAGCTTGAGGATTTTTGTATTTTAAACCCTTATACTTCTTCCTAACTACCCGTATACAAGCTACGGATAAAACATTTGTGGAATTGCTTGCGTAAGCAATCTGGAAGGTAATGTTTAGGTCCGGTTTTTAGTGCTGGCCCTTAAAACTTAACACACGCGCTGTGCATACTTTATTTCAGATTTCATAATCTTCGTTTTTATAATAGGCTGGGTGCGCTTGTTCATTAATTATCGTTATCATGACTTAAATAATTATAATTGACTTGCTATAATCCGCAGGGGTAAAATAGGAGGGGTAAGATGGAATCCAAAGACTTACCCCTGATCCTTATTTCTCCACAAGACTCTCATGTTTTTCTGTCGATGCACTTGAGCACGTAAATAATGAATAATAAGTTCAACATAAAAAAAACACAGACGATATTCATCTCCAGCGGGATCACACGATAAAAAATACCACGGCGGTGGCGAACACGATACGAATATTGCAGCGGGTTGCTGGTGCGAATTAATGCGTAGTGAACGAAATCACAGCGGACAATGATGCGTGTAAAGTCGATGGACTAGGTATGGATTACAAATTGGGTAGGTTTTATTAGGATGCATATTATTGTGCAAATCAACTATTAGGCTATCCAAGTTGAACTGTAACCGGCGCAACCACAGGTTAGTCATTACTCGTATGTCAAAACCACACCAAAGCAATGCCTTTTTTCTATTCTACCTCCAATCATTTTCTATTCTAATCGAGTTATTTTCTTGCTTTCTAAAGCGCTTGTTGTGTTATGTTTTACGAAAAATGGTACATTAGGATAATTCGCTAATAAACGATTATTTATTTAATCTTAATCTATAAAAAATAATGTTTGTCTTTCTGTCTGTCGTCGATTGTCTCGTAAATTAATCAACCGATTTCGCTGAAAATACCACCGTTTGTTCTTATTAATGACGGGAAGGTTTAGATAGTAGTTGATAAACATTGAACCCGCCGTCTTGTATTGAGGTTAGCCCATATATATACCACTCTGGTTAGCCACACATTAAAAAGAAGAAAGTTTCTTTGGGTAGAATATTACTCACCTACTTAAGAACTTTTTTATTTAGATATATTTTTAAAAAAATGTTTGGAAGAAATAAAATTTTCAAATTGTTTCTTTGTTCAGAGATAGTAATAGTTCTCACAAGGCATTACTTTCACTGTCAAATCAATTATGGCACCCAAACGACAAGTGAGAATTCACAACTTCATAACTCTATTCCAAAAAAACAAAAATCCCAAACAAGACCGTGTGACGATGCAGATAATGTTAAAAAAGGTAATAATTCGGGTAACTTATGGTAAAAGTATATTTTATTATGCGGTAACCGATTATTCCATCTCCTGTATAACCTCGACAATAACACATTGCCCTATTCATTTAAAATTGTTTTTATAATGATTCCTTGTAAACAACTCGCCCCCAAAAGAACTTCGCGGTATGAAATAGTAAAATCTTATGAATTCGACGTGGGCAGCCGTGTTTACATACCAAATAAATGTAAGTAATCGCTTTTCAATTAAAATATTCCCCGGTAATCGTTCATAGCTACAATAAATCCATCCATGGAAGACATCAACATAAATTCAATTCAAATCTTCCAGTCTTACGAGCGTTTCTGCGAAATGTTTTTCTTAGCGCCGCTTTTTTAGCACAGGGTTGGGGATTCAAATCGAATTGGATCGTGTAGGTACATTCTACTTTGATAAACTTGGAGATACTTTACTTCGGCCTGATGATAGACCACCATTCCGAATAGAAATGTTGTTGAAATGCATTAACGGTGTTTTTATGACCTGATCTATCATAGTCGGGTACTTAACTTACTCAACCGTCCTGTACTCCATCTCCTCCCCACCCTCTTCAGCTTCACAACAAACTCCAATTTGTGACTGCCATAGTTACACTAGCTTCGGGCAATTATATCTTCCCCCCCCCCCCCTATTTTAAAATACATTCAGATTCAATCGACATAAATTCCTAACATACATTAATTATAAACTCGGTATTCCCATTAAAATAATTAACTATAATTACTTGATGAAAGAACTAAATCTCTCAGATCGAAGAATTATTTCCGACTTGATATTTGTGTTCAAAATTTTAAATGGTAGTATTGACAGCCCTAATTTAATTATCTTCATTCATTTTCATATACCCACGAGAGCAACTCGTTCCAAAGTCCTGTTTAAATGTAACAACACCAGGACTGACCATTACAAACACTCGCTTGTACCTAGATTACATGAAGTTAGTAATAGATACGCATTTGTAGCGGATCTATTTAACTGCAAGGAATGTAAGTACAAGAAGGCTCTACTGTCATATTTAAGTTTACTATATGTTTTATATTTACGCATATCTTTTACTTTTATATACTTCATGAACTTTTATTTTCTATGTACTATATGATGTCATTGTACAACCTAAAGCCACATTTAATAGGAACCTTTTAAAATTATTTTAATACTATATTCTTATGCTTCTAATTAATTCTGACATGTAATTATTATTTATGGTATATTTATACCGTTGATATTAAATAAATAACTAAAACGTATAACTTTCCAAGAGTATTCACAAAACCTGTTCCAAAAATGTCTATTTTCTTATCTTTTTCAAAAATCTCAGTTTGTAGATAGTTTTAACACGTCGTAATTAACAGTTATATTCGGACCAGTTGAGAATCATATTATCTCCTTTCTTCCGGAGTCGTAAATCTTTTTACACTTAATAAAACGTTAGGAAATAAGATTGTGGAAATGATCCATTTCATTTCTGATCCTTTATACATCAGCGTGCTTCCATTATCACGCACATAAAACCAACATCAGCCCACCGTGCCGCGCCTAATAAATAAAAACAAACAAGCCAATATACTGTTAGGACCGGCCCTTAGCATCGTTTAGGTCTGCCATAATTAACCCCTAAGCAAGCATCTAAACAATCAAAATGGACTGTTTTTTAGGACCGGCCCCTAACAAGTACTCTTTAAGTATGTTAGGATTAACCCCTAGCAAACATTAGAGATCCCTTACGGCCATTCTTCCCAACCCTACTGAGCAACTGTTGAGCCGAAATTTTGCCTCAACACTGTTCAAATGCGCAAATACGCTCTTCCCAACGAAATTTTCGATCAATTTAAGGTATATTAAGATTTGTAAAGCGCCCTTGAGGTGATTTTTCACAAAAACGGCGCTATAAAAATCATCCGAATATTATTATCGATTTTTGTGAATTAAGTTCCCCTCAACGGAGGGCTAGTTATAAAATCGTGGTGAATGTTTGTTGAACGTCACCGAAATATAAAGTGTCATTTTTAGTTTACGATCTATTTTACGCGATTCAAATATTGAATGGCATAGATTTATTTCCGTTTTCGAATGTCAAAACAAGTGTTTTGTTTGTTTTAATTAAACTGAAGATAACCTAACTTATTAATAATAATAATAATACTTGGATGACTTGTATAGAGCCGCTTTTGTGAAAAATCACCTCAAGGGCGCTGTACAAATACTACTTGCTAGGGTTTATCTTATTATGTACAGATACAGAAACATAATTACCTGGTAGGTCACTCCAGATCAAAACGTTAAATTACGAATTTTTCGCTTGAGATATGATTTTGCAACTTATTTGACTATATGCTACGTACGGTTAGTCTTGTTTTTCACGGACGCGAAACGTCAAATGTCAAATGTTCGATACCAACAATGTGCTTTGGCGGCATTATCAAAAGTCAAACTAACACTTTATTTTCATCATATTTTTATCACACTTCTCTGCAGTATAAAATGTTGGTTTATGTATTAATTTTTAGAACTAATAATATTTATTCATAACAAATACAATATTAACTCATCTATGTTAATTTTACATAGAAAGTTTTTACTTTATTGTCTTAAAAGTGGGCGGGTACTATTTTAAATGGGCACCTCCGTAGACAATTTAGGATAAACAATTATACTAACCAGGCAAACAGAGCGAATGCTCAAAAAAACACTTGGCCGATCGGTGTCTCAGATTGATCATTCGAAAAGTTGGGAAGAACGGCTGTCAGGTCCAACCGCTAGCAAACATAATGCTGGTCTAGGACCGACCCGAAGCAAATATCCTAGATATCACACTCGCGTCATATTCTCCTTCCACTCCTTTCTTCGTCCATCCGCTCTACATGACCATACCATCTAAGTTTCCCTTTCTTAATCTTACTCATTACGCTCACTTGCTAAAATAATATGATAAATATTTATTATTACTACCATCGTGGAATGTTAGAGTCCAGAAAAGTAAAACGTATTTATTTCTTCGTTCGTCTTCTTTTATTGCCTGTAGTGACGTATTGTGGACATAACAGACATTCTAGTCAAACACACGTCGTTTAATATTGTTTTTGAACTGTTGTTTACGACGCTTCTCTTAGAACTTTAATCCGTCTATAAATTTTCAGACGACAGATTCAAAATAACGTATTTTTATTCAATGCCTGTCTAAACTACTAAATTTATCCGAAGACGGGAAATGGCCAGACATAAAAAAATAACTACGGTTAATAAATTAACTGTTTTTGCATGACGTAATAACTCGTACAATGTACTTTAAATATGCAAAGGTCTTTGACTTGAACGTTTAGTTTACACAACACAATAAATAAATCAATTTAATGTTTAGGGAAAAGTTGGTACAAATGATAATTTTTTTGTCGGTAGTATTACCCGAAGAAATATATGTACATGTTTTTAATGAAACATTGTCACTTTATTGTGCTTCTTCGGTACTGAACTAAATGTTTACTAATGTTCGAGTATAAGTTACGACTCATGCTTGTGTTGGTGTAATGCCATAAATTAAAAGTGATGTTTTATAATGTTCCATCATAAAATTAATGATTTCCTAGTACTATGTCTATGTGCAGTGCGCATTACTGGCCAATTCCCACTCATTGCCTTTGTGCATCCAATAATCCACTTAATTTGTTCAACGTGTAATTAATCGGCTAATTGAAGAGATAACAATAAAATTCCTTTACCGCAGCGCCCTAGAAACTGCCGCCCGTTTAACCGCCGTTCGGCTTCTCCGAACCAAAAGAAGATGTCGAAATATCCGGCCCGGCAGGAAGTGCTGACGGCCGCGGGAATTGGGATAACTCGCAATATCCGGTCTGCAGAGGCAGATGAGATTGTGGCTTGTAGATAGATGGTAGATGTCGCTATCTTGCAGCGGGGTTACACTTCCGGGCCTGGCAGGAAGGAAGTCTAATTATTGCCCCATCCCTGTCGTTTATTTCTACCCCTATAATTCAATTCGGCAGGCGCCGGAACTGGCTAATTAATAATTATGGGTAATTGGACCTGACGGTTTTAAAATCGTCTCCAGCATCCCGAGTGGTACTTCCATCCAACTTTTAGTCTTATCGACTTAATGTCTATCAGTGTTTCCCAACTTCACGGATTCCTGCTGTCAGTCTGACGCCGTTTTGTAGTTGTGACTGTATACTTATGTTTGTGTCAAGACTTTCCAGTACCGGTGACCGATGAGCCTTTACATTTTTTATTTCATTTATGATTTTAACGTCTTTTGTTTGTTTACTGTTAAGTTAATAAGTTCCCCGAAGCACGACTGATTAAGTGGTTAGTAGCCAAGTGGGCCAAAGCTTCCAACAATGACAGTAGGAAAATTTCAAAGATTTGTCAGATTATTTGCAACCTGGAATGTTTGTTTGTCTTTTCTATAGAAATAGGGTGCTTGTTCTCTTGCGTTGTGATTGTTCAATATTCATGTACTATTATTACTAATTATTATTATTTTTAATTCGTAGAACATTTTATTTAGTTTTTATTATTGTGACCGCTTTTTCGCCGTTCGAGGCCATTTTAAAACTGTGGTTATGTCACATTGCTACGGCTTACTTTTAATTTTTATGGTGTTTGAAATGATTTATTAATATTTTGGGTAAACTCCGATTTACTCAGAAATAATTTGATAATTAAAATTCTCTCTTATGTACTTACAGTTGAAATCTGTTTTCCCCGCTTTTAATGGTGGCAGGTTTTTCTCAATTGTTTTATAATGGCGTAAATTCTATTAAATTCAATTAATGTGTGGCAAATCCATGAATTTAAACAATTATATTGTTTTGATTTTGTGAAAATACTAAAAAGTGGTGAATAGATAATTTTTCTTATTTTATTTATTAACGTTTCGTTAGGGTCATTGGTTCGTTTGTTAATGTATAATTCCACTAGTAAATTTAATCGAAGGTCATTTCTTTTATCAAAGAATCTTTTATAGTAATAGACCTTGTGATCATTTTTTAAAATATTTTTAAATCTCATCAAACCGTAAAATGGTGAAAGATTTTATTGTATCTATCGATCTATCTCTCACTTGCTTCAATTTTATTTTCAATACATAATATATACTAAATTTAGTTTGTGTTCTTCCTCAGTTCGTGGACATTGGCATCGTGACCTCTGTGGAGGTGAATCACAAGCAGGTGGAGACAGCGCGAAAGGGCATGGAGGTGTGCGTGAAGATCGACCCTATCCCCGGGGAGGCGCCCAAGATGTTTGGCAGGCACTTCGACGATACTGACTTCCTGGTCAGCAAGGTGAGTACTGATTTAATGAACACCCATCTATCTACTTTCACATCTCATCATGATGTTCTTTCCCTTGAGTACAATATGTTTCCAGTTTAACGCTAGGAGCTCTCTACATTTCACCTCAATTGTCTACTTCCATTTCGCCTTATATTCCTAATCTATTGCATTTCGACAACCTGCTTAGCAGAGGGGTAGGCTCTTTTATGTGCCCAGAGGTCACAGATTCGACACCTGAGGTATGTGTTTTTATTTCGGGTGTATTATATGCCTTTGCATTTGGGGATCTTATGTCCATCAATTTAGTTTTTTTGTATTTATAATTAATCCAGAGTCATGAGACCATTTTAAATGTTCAATGTAGTCTTTTTGTAAAAGGTCCATACATGTTTGCAAATCACTGCTAGAAATAACCAAAGCAGTATCATCCGCATACACAAAGTGCTTTACATGTCTAAAAATGTATTTAATGAATGATACATAAATAATATACAAAATTGGACGTAACACGGAACCTTGAGGAACGCCTGCCATAAACTTTTTTCAGTTTTAACTATTTAATAGTTTCAATTTCGTGCATCGGTTGCTTAAGTAATTTTCAAAGAGTTTTCCTCTAATTTCTATGATTTTTAGTATTTTAAGTAATTTTCAATGGTCAGTAGTATCAAAAGCCTTGGAATATATAAATAAGACTAATCTTTTTTTACAATTCAACTCATTATTTATTAGGCTGGCAAACTTTTGAAGTAGCAATTCACTGTTCTTTTTTTAAAAAACCGTATTGATTGGTATCAATAATCGAAAAATCTTCCAAATATTTAACTAATTTTAAATGAATGTTTTTTTTCAAGAATTTTGTCCAATGATGATAAAATACTAATTGGTCTGTAGTTACCCAATACAGTGTGATCACCTCCTTTATAGATAGGTCTGATAATACAACATTTTAATTAATCATGAATTTTTGCTTGAAATAAGATTCTATTTACAAAATAGGTTATAATGGGACCTAAGGTTAAATTATGTTTTTTAATATCACCCATCCTGATATTATAAATTCCTGGAGAAGAGCTTTTCATTTCGTTCGTTTTGGTAGATTATTTTCAACCATAAAATAAATAAGAACGCAAGAAATGCGATGTGAGTGTATTTCATGATATAAAAGTCTTGCCATTCTGGCCTTAAATTTCTAATGCAGAAATTCGCTCTCTCGGTACAAATTCAAAATCATATGGAATGGATTATACTATGTCAGGCAGTGCAAGAGAGAGACAGAGAGCTGTATTTTCATTGGCTCTCTCGGAACTAGAACCAAAAGGTAGTGGATACATTGGTTTACATTCAAATCTGCATAGAAGATATTTAATAATTGGATTATTTCTATAGCGCCGTTTTCGTGAGAAATTCACCTCAGGGGCTCTTTACAACATAATTTATCTAGCCCATAACTTATCAATTAGACTTATATCTGATAACTATTTCTAAGATCTGCTGAGTGTCTAGAAGCAATCACTCTCTAGATGTCCTCAAACAAACTGAAGCTAAATCCCTCAAAGACCGAGTTTCTATGGGCAGCCACGAACAGGCGCCGATATTTAATAGATAACTCACCAATTGCTATTTTCGGCAGCGACGTAATTGCGAAAACAACCATCAACTTCTGGGTGTTTATCTGGATTCGGACTTTTCGTTAAAAAGTCAAATAAACAGGACAGTTAGCACTGGTTTCTTTTACCTAAGACAACTTAAGTCAGTCCGACGAAACCTTTCTACAGAGGCAACTAAACTATTTGTTAACTCATATATTGTATCACGTCTTGATTGCTGTAATGGCATCTACGCAGGTCTTCCTAAATACCAAACTGATAAACTGCAATCAGTGTTCAACGCCGCAGCAAGGCTAATCACTGGGGTACCTAAGTTTTCGCACATTTCGGAACATCTCCGAAATCTTCACTGGCTGGAAGTGCCCTGAGAGGATCCAGTACAAGTTTTGCTGGATGGTGTTCAAAGCTATCAACGAAATGGCCCCACCCTATATCTTTGAGCTATTTGTCCCGGAAAATACTAGTCTAAGCCAGTCAACTCTTAGATCAGCGACATCATCTGCTATCGTAAGGCTGAAAGAACCTAAACGCGAACCGAGCACTAAGTTTGGTGATCGTGCTTTTGTAGTATCTGGCCCTAAGGCATGGAATAAACTCCCTATTGAATTGATATGCATAACCAGTCCGTCAGAATTCAGAGCTAAACTAAAAACTCATCTGTTCAGATACTCATTTCCATAAATTCGTGAACACATTCATAAATTGTTAATGACATTGTTTCCTTTGTTTTAATTCAATCTTTAATTCAATTTTCATGTCCAAAACTAAATTCTCTAGAAATTCCTGCCAATATACAATGTCAGTGGGAGCCGAACACCTCAATCTGTTTTAATTTAATTTTGAATGACGAATCTTCTTAATGCGCGTAATTGATTGACGATTAATTTCATTCATTTAATATCTATGCCTTTCTTTAAATTCATATAACTCATTAAATACATTTTTTGTATCCATGTCATAAAACTAACAATAAAACATATACATAATATTAATACAGGTAAGAACTTCCTTCTTCTTTTGGCGCTCATAACATTTTTTAAATTTAATCGTATAACGGTATCTGTTTAGCATTACCATCTTTATTAACATCTAGAATATGATATATATGTATGTATATTATCCTCAAACTAATCAGAGGCATACAAATGCAGCTGTGATGTATCACATTCATACTCGCCCACTGCTGTTCAATATAGGGTTATGTTCTGATTTTGTAAATAGTAACATTTTGTACATAATTTATTCTAAAATTTAAATATGTTAGTTGTAAGCCTCTATCACTAGTTTTAAGTCACTAGCTACAGGTCTAAGTTATAAGTCGCTATCTATATAATAAGTCTTAGATGTAAGTCACTAATTATAAGTCTGAATTATGTATTTTCTACTTATAAATCTTAGCTGTAAGCCATTAACAATTAATCTAATATTTAAATTATTATATATAAGTCTAAGTGATAAGGTATAGGTTAGATAAATTATGTTGTAAAGCGCCTTTGAGATCATTTTCTCACGAAAACGGTGCTATAAAAATAATCCATTTATTATTATTATTATTTATTACTAATGGCTTACAGCTAAGATTTATAACTAGCGATCTAGAAACTAACTAATTCAGACTTATATTTAGCGACTTACAGCTAAGACTTATTCTTATAACAAAACATTAATGCCTGGCCATACACATTTGTTTATGCATACACAATGGTTTTGCTTTCCGTGGTCGATGGAAAACATTTTTGTGATGTTTCAAAAAAACATTCGCAGGAGACTCCTTTATCTGTTTAGTGTTTTCATCCTTACTCTGCCTTTCCCGGTTCAGTGAGATCCTCGTCTACAAAACTATGATAAAGCTTTTGTCGATTTCTTCTCATAATTCTCACTGTTGATTACATTAATCTAAATTATGTAGCGATAAACGCAGTTGGATATTTCCATTACCAAGAGGAAATGGCATTTAGCCTATTGCCGCATAAACAAGGCGTCGTCGGACTGCATCTCGCTGGAACGGTCGGTGGTTTGTTTGTGCGCGTCACACTCTCCGCACATGGACCAGAGATGTGCCGGGGCCGGGATTCTACAATGGACCTGTGGGCTGCACGTGTGCCTGAATACCCGATGATGGGTTGGATAAATAATACTGAATTATTGTACTGTTTACAATGGGGTTCTTCATATCTTTTGTTACGGACATTTTCTGTGCTAAATTAGATTGACCCTTGAAATTATGCAAATGAATGGGTATTTTAAATAGGGCGCTGCACGTGGAGTATTATGTACTTGTCAATCTGTGACTGATAGGGATAATGAAAGAAGGGTGAATGCAGGAAACTCCATTAACGGAGGACTGAACGCGATTGGAGCTAACAAAAATTTATGTAAAGAAGCTAGCAGTCCACAATGGAGTGCTGGTACCAACTCTGATGTATGGCAGTGAGGCATGGAACTGGCAGAGGAAGGATGAAAGTAGACTGCATACTGTAGAAATGAGATCTCTGAAGCGAAAGTATACTGATTGTGTGTTAAAAATATGTATGAACGTGTGAAAAATGTTGCGATTCGCAAAGAATGCATTGCTAATGACTAAAATTAAGAAAGGAACGCTTAGATGGTTTGAGCATGTAGAGCGAATGAACGAAGAGAGAAGTGTAAGGAGAATATGGGACGCGAATATGAATGGAAGAAGAATTCGGAGACGCCCTAGGAAGACGTGACACGATCAAGTGAATCAAATACTTGAATTGGGCCTCGGCAAAAGTTAGAATAACAGAGGAGAATGTATGAGGCTATGTATGAATGTGAATGAAGCAAGAAGTGTATGCCAAGATCGAGTTGTTTTGCGATCCCTCCTCTCTGCCTATCCCTGCGGAGAACCTGCGTGATGATTAATTAGTTAGTTAATTAGCTAGTCAATCAGTTAGTCAGTCACTCAACAGTCAGTCAACAGTCTGTCAACAGTCAGTCAACAGTCTGTCAACAGTCAGTCAGTCACTCGGTCAGTCAGTCACTCAGTCAGTCAGTCAGTCAGTCATTCAGTCAGTCAGTCGGTCGGTCGGTCGGTCGGTCGGTCGGTCGGTCGGTCTGTCTGTGGCTCTACCATATACATTATATTATATATATTTGCATAACATTTAAAACACCAACAGAAACTGATGGCTTCATATTTTTGTCACCTATATTAATATAATTTCAAGCTAGAGAGTCTATACCAGAGATTCCCAACGTGGTCGATATCGCCTCCAGAGCGGATGGGGGGCGGTGAAGGTCTGATATGGGGGGTGAAATTTCCTTATGAATTCAAATTCGTCGTAGGTACATAATTGAAAGAATTATCTTACAAAATTAACTGTTCAATTATTTTATTGATTTATAGGTGAATTAATAGTTTTTTTTTGTCATTTTGTTTACTGTGTTACAACACCTATCCAGGTTTCTCGGGACCTGTTGCCAGGTGAACAATACTATTTGTTATTATTTGTAACATATGCATATAAATATTTATCAAGAGCAAAAAGCTATCATAATGGAGACAAGGGATGATGAAAATATCGTGTCGGGGTATAGAGACAACCGCGGAAATGAGAGTTATTATCTCCCAGACACAGTGTATATATTTAGATTTCATCGCGTGACAATGCGATATATGATAATGCGATATATGACAACGTGAAATATGAAGAAACGGTAGCGGGGGGCGCTGATATTGATATTCTCCAAAAGTGGACGGTGACACAAATAAGTTTGGCAACCTCTGGCCTAGACAGTAAAAGCTGTGCTTATTTCTTGACGCCAGAGTTCACCGTTCCACGAGTTTTTAGTAAGTCATAACTGAGTCCATAAAACTGTTTTCTGTTTTATAGTAGAGATTTCAATTCGGCTTGAAGGGTGGATACTTAATTTCGAACATGTCACGGTTCAATCGTACGATTGACGCATCCCTAATGAATTAGGCTACCGGTCGATCGATCGCGACAAATAAGTCCGATACGGCGCACTGCACCAGTGCCTAGATAGATGCAGGATCCGATACTGCCAACCATCTGCCAACTGCCAGCGGTTAATGGAGGACAGGACATGATATGCAAATAAGTCGTGTTTATTCAAAGCATTCGTATTGCATTATATTCGACGCAATCAAAGGCATACGTGATGGCGCATACACGGCAGAACTATTTGCCCTCTAATAATATGCAAGCAAACAAGAGCCAGAAACTCACCATCCTTTGAATGTTTGATCACCCAGTTGTGTCTCCTGTCTTGTCGCTTTGTTTTTTTTTGTCTTGTCCGCTCTTTTGTTTATCGCCCTTCATCCGATGCTGTGCTTCGTGCCGAGTGTTGTTTGTACCATTCTTTTTTCTCGCGTTTTCTATAAGTAATGAGCACAAAAGGAATGTGAATCAAGCTGTATACTGCGTAATGTGGGATACGCAATAAGAGCAGGACCTTGCGGACCAGATGTGCTCCGGGCTTTGTTGGCAAACAAGGCTCTAGAGATCTGGTACCTACGACCCTACCTACCGAGCACCGACTCCAACCACTTCACACTTGGATCTTAGATCGCTATATAACGCAAAAACAGATGTTCGCTGTACATTACAATGTACATTGATTGGGCATTACGCATTACGTCATGATATTAATTTTGGTTAGTGACCTTGTCAAATCATTGTCCACTATCAAACTGAGAACACGTGCACGTCTGAAATATCGTATAATAGTAATTATTATCATTATTATTGAAATGTTTCATAAGTCGACATGTCCATTCGTTTCTCTATTTATGAGAAACGTACGTTGTACGATGTGCCTACGCTACATACTAGGCCATTAAAGTTGTTACTGCATACAGATTGTGCTGGCGAGTTTATTGTACGTTCCTTTAACGATCCTTGTCGTGTTTATAACATTTGTATGACATTTGCCATATTGCACATAATGCATCTCATTTTGCCACTCGTGTGAATTTACTTAATAAATAAATCGTTTAGCGGGTACTTAACTTTACTTCTCTGTTTTCTATATATAGCACTCGGTACTTTTCCTCTCAATGGCATATTATTAGATTCCGATTTCGACTAAAAATATACAGGTTACAATAAATACTTCAAATTTATTTATGTTATTTCAATCATGTTAATCAAATTCTTAAGTAAGGAGTTGGAATTGAACGAGTATGTATGGATGATACAAGTATGTAGAACGATTCTGCCTACACGTGAAGAAAGAACAGAATAAGCGGATCAAAAAGTATGTACTAAATGATTTGAGACCATTTACTTGTTCTCCCCAGACATCGAACCGCTGTATTTGAGGGCAGTTACAACTATTCCTCAACAAAACTTTGGAATATATCGAGTATCTATACACACTTGTTAATTTTAATATGGTTTTTCTGAATTAATATTACCCAGGTGACAATGATATAGACCTCCAAACTAAATTAATTAAGTATTATCGTTAAATGTCTCTGCTTGAATTTTTTTTCATTTATGCCAACCCCTCAAGGTATACCTATTGGGTAGCTACCTAAAGGGAACAAAAATACCCTACTGCTATCTAGTTTCTTGTTCCCCATCGGGAACAAAACTACTTGACGGGTTAGAGTAATTATTCTTTGATTTCTCTTTGTGCTCAATTTCTTCCTCTTCTTCGTACGGTGAAGGAGAGTTGGTGGAGGTCATAGTGGAATACTGAGGTTATTCAGCCAGTCGACTGCATCGGGAGTCACTTGGTTCAACACAGATGTGCCATAGGGAAACTTATGAAGGGGAAATTCTTCTACGATGTGTTCTGTTGTGTGAATATGTCCACATTCACAAAGTTCGGAATCCTTTAGACCCCATTTATGCATCATATACGCACAACGGCTGTGACTGCACCGGATGCGGTTTAGTGAGGTCCACGTCTTCCGAGGGAGAGAGAACCCTGGCAATCTACTACTGTTTGTTTTTTTACGTCCGAGGTCTGCCACCGATTTCACCACGACCCTTCGGGGGAGTATCGCGATAGAAGCAGTGTGTACTATAATACTTTTATTTAATATGTTAGACTGCAATGAATCATGGACCCAGTACCAGTAACTGAATGCCAGAGTTAATTATCGTTGTTTTTCTTATCGTATGAGGTAAGGTTGGGACACAGACAAGTTTCTGGATCGAGAAGAAAACCTTACAGCAGCTGGAGATGTTTACATTTTTCAGCCCTTAATGTGGTGTTTTTTTCTTTGTGGACCTTTATCTTTCGCTTATCACAAACATGCAATTTATGCACATCTCAAATTGCACGGATTTTTTTATCCAATTCAAATAATTACGAATCATTTTGTGGGTCCCTTGTGAGAATTACACTTGTGCATTACCCTAATGCAGTAGTTTCGAAGTAAAATTCAATAGCCACTGCACGCGCTCAGCACTCCTGAAATGTGTATTGTTGCCATTGATAGCAAGCAGCTATAGATTTAATTCAGTACCCGTGCAATTCAGTTCACTTATTAGGTCTATACGAGTATATAATATTTTTATGGTGTATCAAGGTTATTAAAAACTTTAAATTTAAAATTGGCATGAATTTCTATCAATTTCGTTACATATTACTTTATTATGCACATATTTTCACCTTTCTATGTTGAATAGGTTGTGTACATGCTTATTTGTCTCGGTAAGACGGAGGTCCTAGGTTCGATTCCCAGATGCGACTGATACCTTTATATTTTCTTAGGTTTTTTCGGTTTCGTGTTTCATTTAGTATTGGTTAATATTATCTTATTTTGACTGGATTTTTTTAAAATTTTATTTATTTTTTGGCTTAAAATTCATATTGTCGTTTGATTGGTTTTTGTATGTTGTATTTAGTTATTTAGCGTCCATGGGGTGATTTTTCACGTAAACGGCGCTATACAAATCATCCAATTATTATTATTATTAATAAAATATAGCTATTTATTCAAAGGTCGATATCGCTGCAGTGCTTCATAAAGTTCTGCCCCGAATGGTTGCTGACTGCACAGTCAGCCGCAAAACATCATAATTTTATTGATAAATAATGATATGGATACTTGGGTTAGATTTAGATTTTTTTTTTAATATTTTATATTCAAAATATTTTTATTTATTTCATTTTATTTTAAGTGTAGAGATTTTATGTAACATTAGCTTCACATGATTTCTATCAGCACTGCTGAAAACCAGCTGCACTCCGAGCTTCGGAATGTATAGCTGAGCAGTGACCTTTTTGTCAATTACTAAAACTATGTAATATGTTAATATACTCGTACTGTCTTCCCAAAAAAGTAGTTTTTTTTTTTTAAATAAACTAATTAAAATCTAAAAAAATTATTATTGAAAGTTTAAGTCCTATTTATATCTACGGGTATGATTGTTACCTAACTTCTAGTCAGTTATATTCACTTCTCATGTTTAACTGTGTGCAATATACTTGTCAATCATGAATACTTGGAGCAGGTCCATGAGTTTGTGTATTTGGGAAGTATGTTTACGAGAGATGGAAAGACTGATAGGAATATTGAAAGAAGGGTGAATGCAGGAAACTCCATTAACGGAGGACTGAACGCGGTTGGCGCAAACAATAAGTTGTCCAAAGAAGCGAAGCTAGCAGTCCACAATGGAGTGCTGATATCAACCCTGATGTATGGTAGTGAGGCATGGAACTGGCAGAGGAAGGATGAAAGTAAACTGAATGCTGTAGAAATGAGATCTCTGAGACGAATGTGTGGTAAAACCATGTATGATCGTGTGAAAAATGTTGAGATTCATAAAGAATGCAAGGCTGATGTAAGCGTAGTGAGCAAGATTTAGAAAGGGACGCTTAAACGGTTTGGGCATGTAGAGCGAATGAACGAAGAGAGGAGTGTAAGGAGAATATATGACGCGAATGTGAATGGAAGAAGAAGCCGGGGACGTCAGAGGAAGACATGGCACGATTAAGTGAATCAAATTCTTGAGTCGGGCCATGTCAGAAGTCGGAATAACAGAAGAGAATGTATGAGGCGTTGTATGAATGTGAATGAAGTAAGAAGTGTATGTAATGATCGAGTTGTTTGGTGGTCCGTCCTCTCTGCCTACCCCTGCGGAGAAACGGCGTGATGGTTAGTTAGTTTGTTAGTTAGTAATGTTTAACTATTATAATTATTATTAACATGTTTCTACTACACCAAACTCAAGAGCCAGTTCTCTTCATTGTCGTAGTAACTTTGAAATGAATAAAAAACAACAATAAAGTTATATATGTAAAATAGCAAATTACTCTTTAATGCCTATTATTATTATTTAAATTGGTCGACATCACCTTCCCGGAAGAGTTATCTTCGAACAGTTTTTAAGGCGTGTCATAAATATCTAACAACCGTAAACTATTTGTTTTAGAAAATTACAAACAGTAACAGTATTTCGCTCGAGACTTTTTAACCACGTGTAAATCTATTTGAATTATGATTACAGTATATTTATTTTGATCGCAGCCGAAATGTTGTTTTTGTCCTAATCACATTTTAATATATTGTCGCTACATTTCGTACTACTTTGAATGTCTATTTGTGGGATTGTCAAGTGATGCCCTTTCACTTGATTTCCCTCGGCTCGTTTAAACATCTCCTTATGTATTCTCCGCGCGTCTTATGGAAGTATTTATATTCATCGTATATTCCCGATACGGCCCGATCCACGTCGCATACATAATACAATTTGCTCCCGGCGCTATTCCTGGAGCCACCCGGCCTGTCCCTACCCGGGTAGTCTGGCCCGGCCCGGCCCTATAAATAGCTGCCCTAGTTCCGCAGCCTCCAGCCACCCTGTTCGAGGCTCGGGTCACCCCAGTCACCCCAGTCAACTGTGGCCTGATTCCGCTGACGCTCGAGAGAGTTCACTTGCCAACTACGTCACCGGCTTACTGCATTGTTGTGTGAATGTACCTGTGTGTTACCCGAGGGAAGAAGTTGTAGGATTCATTTGGTAAAACAAATTCGAGCTTATTTTTCGAAGCCGAAGCACAACTATATTGCCCATTCCCCGATACACAATACGGGAAACAAATACTTATGTGAAATATACGTTTTTACCGTTAATTTGATGATTTTTATAAACCATACCAAATACTTATTCCAAACATATTCGGTTGTTTTTTTTTCTGTAAAAGTATTTTACCACTTTTTTTTATTTTTATTTTAGTTTCCTCTATTTTTATTTCTTGTATTTTATGTAAAATACAATTTTATAATATTTTATTATTTCACTTCTCATGTACTATTTATACAAAAGCCCCCTGGGCGTTGAAATAAATACGTAATTAAAAATGTGTACTGAAAAATAAAATTGATATTTTAATTATTGACCATGAAAAAACAAACAATAATATAAGGGAATAACCCTTTGTTGCAAAGTGCGTCTTTTTTAAATCATCCATCATTTTATATCATCCTTCTTAGACATTTCGAAAAAATGAAGTATTCCTCGAACCAAGTGCATTAAATGATTTAAAGCCTTCATTAAATATCAATCAAGACACTCTCAGAACTCTTTTTGTATTTACGTAACAAAAATATTTCACAAAAACATTTCTGTAAATAGTAATTTTCTTTAAAATAAATACACAATATATGTATGTTTATAATTAATTTAAAAGGTAAGGACGACCAATTAAGCCACTCAAGCGTCTATAAATTAAATTGAAATAACTATTCGGCTTTCTATATCGGTAAGACAGCTCATAATGTCAATATTAGAATCAGAGATCCTCTTTTTGTTGTTAACCCTCCCTTCAATGTGGGTTATTTCCTTCTTTGTCACAGTCAGCATATGTATTTTGACATATTTCGTATGTTTTATGGGGTATCATTTATCTCTAAAAATACATTTAGTTTTGATTTTCCGCTACACAAAGCCGACGAAATTGATTCTAAATACGTTTCTCCGCCTTAGGACCACCCTATGGGAATCATCTAAAATAATACTGACGAAATGGATCACTTTTAACTGGCTATTGTCTGTGAATCTGGTCTTTCTTTTCCATTGTCAATGTATTTTTGTTCTCACTGTAATCGGTCGTTAATCGAAGCATGGCACGAACATTAAAAATAGAACGAAATAAGTACCTACGCCGTTTCCTGCGTTTGATTACCAGTTGTATTATTTTCATCTTCTTAACGGGCAATTTCCATCCGATAATAACGGAAGCGGATATTGCAAAGCCTATTTCCCGCCGCACCGCCGGCACTGTGCTATGTTCTCTTCCGGTACATTTGAGGTTAACCGCAAAATGGAGATATTATGAATGATGGTTGTAAAACATTATTACAACAGTTCGCATTTTATGAATGAAGCTGCACTCCTTCGGTGCGTGTCATTCCGGCACCTCTCTAATCTGCCACGGTCTTTAGTTTGTTTTCCACTCTTTCTGATACACGCGTTGTTTATGGGTAAGAGGGAGAGGTTGCATCGGAGCCATCAGCGATATGCCTTTAAATCCGTCCCATTGTGTTGTTTGGTTGTTTCGCGTACATAATCTTCGGTTTACGTAATTCTCCATTCAGTCTTCAATTTCATTCTGGATTATGTAAGTGTATTTGGGCGATAAAAACTCGAACGGCGTCTTTGAGGCGGCTGGCCGGCCTGTGAGAGGGGTGGGAAGGAGGTCGGGGCAACCACCCTCGCCAAACCGTTCCATTCATACAAGGGTAGGCTCGAACTATCACTGACCTAGACTGGCCGCTGGGAAAATTCACCGAATTCATTGAATAACTTCGTAATACGGCGGAACACTTGAATAGCGAATGAATTGTTTTTTTTTTTCTTGAAACTTCTAACTCTCATTTACTAGTTGCTTACTGTAGCTATCGTAATTGATCTCTTTAGATGCAAGTCATTTTGTTTGGGGCACTCCCCACGCAAAGTTAACACGTCGAAAACTTGAAAACAGCGTTCTCATTTCTCATTTTAGTAATAATAATGTATGTACACATTTAGTGTACAAACAAATATTCGCTTTATCGCCTTTATTATTCTCATTGGAAGGAGGCTTTAAGATTTTTCATTTAGATTTGCGTAAAAGCTTCGCCTCTCGAGCAAGATGTCTCGGCTTATCTCAGCTCTTAATAAAAGCGTCAGAGGAGGAGCGATGGATGAGACTTGAAGATTGTGGAAGAGAGATGAAATTCGCATTTTTTTCTGTCGCGACATATCATTATACCAGCTCAATTGTATCGTTCAAAACAATATGATACCCAACTTGAGATTATTTTTTTCCAGTATTTATCCCGGTTATAAATCTTTTTTGCGACCGAGTTAAATCATATTAATTTTTTTGCTTCTACGCGAGCATCCCACTATCTCCATTCGAAAATTATTCCACATGAAAAATTAGGCTCACTTTGGGCGGCTGCCAACTCTGCTGCCAACGCGATGTGGATACCCCAAGGCCGAGAGATGCGGACGGTTTCCCGCACACAGGCCATTATCTGTCAACTCGGCGTTGGACTTGTTAAATAAATACGAGCTTTCTCTCGATTCCTCAATGGCGGCTCCGCTCTCGGCTTTTAATCATCACAGCCGATTCAATCCTGAAAACTGTCGGTTTTATCGAATACTAGGAACCATTCCTTTTTTTATTTATTTTATGTTTTACACAGCGCTGTGTGTCAGTTAAACCGTATATGAGTAAATTTCACTACATTGGAAGCCTAATATTGAAAGCCTTTCCAACCACGAAAAGTCAACTACGTAGACCTTCTGAATTAAGAGTATTTTGCCAGAGTCACACCTACCCCTTACGCCGTAAGACCATAAGTTGGCACCTAGCAATTTATTTATCTACCACAATTTTTTTTATGATTTATTTCAATTCCTTTACTTTAATTGTCTTTTTTACCCCTAAATATAAAACCATATGAATAAGGGGTAGACTATATTTTGCTTGCAAAAATGTGCATTGAAATTTTAATTAGTCAATAAACTAGCCCTATCACCTACCTTCGCTGTAACATTTTTTTATTGAATAAATGTGAGGAACAAGCAGTATAGCGCCTCATTTTTTTATTAAACTTAATTTACAAACCAAATGACGTTGCAAACTGAAAACAGTTACATTGGCCCAGAAATTCTGAACAGAAATGGCCCGGGTCCTTTAAAGAGTACTTAATAAAAGAGCGGTACAAACCAAAAGAAATACTGTCTGAGATAAACGTCCCTTCTCAAAATACTCATTTAAATCCTAACTCACATCCAGGTGAGAAAAAAATGGATACTTTGTCTGAGTCTGAAAGTAACCTAACTAACAATCACGCCGTTTCGCCGCATGTGTTGGCAGAGAGCACGGACTGCCAAACAACTCGAACTTGGCATACACGTCTTGCTTCATTCAAATTCATACATCGTCGCAGGCATTCTCTTCTGTTATATCGACTTCTGACACGGCCCAAATCAAGTTCTTCTCAAGAATGGCCATTCCCTTCGTCCATTCCCTCTATATGCCCAAAACATCAAAACGTCCCTTTCTTAATTTTACACGATCATTCATGGTTTTACCACATCTCATTTCTACAGCATTCATTGTACTTTCACCCTTCCTCTCCCAGTACCATGCCCCACTGCTATACGTTAGGGTTAGTATCAGCACTCCATTGTGGAGTCCTAGCTTCACTACTTTGGACATTTTTTTGCTAACGCAAACCGTGTTAAATCCTCCGTTAATGAAGTTTCTTGCATTCACCCTTCTTTTAATATCCATATCAGTCTTTCCATCCCTGCTAAACATACGAGTACTTACCAAATATACAAACTCATCGACCTGCTCCAAGTATTCATTGTTCACAACTAAGTATATTGCACACTGTTTTGGTACTCTCTCTTTCAAGCACCACGACTTAATTACATTTATCATTAGCTTCATACATGCTTCGATAAAGTATTATTCTATAATTCATCAAAAGGTACCGCGGGTTATACAATTTGTAAACCTCAGACCTTAGTAGGTTAAGATGGTTGACAAGGTCTAAAATTTCCAAAATATCATCTAAAGTCACTACACTGTTTCAGCCTCGCTGTCATTCTGTAAAAACAGCCAGGTTTATGAATGACCCATATACTGCCACACCCGGTTGCGGCTCCATTGATCTGGGGGGAAGAGGGTGATAACACCGGGCTGCATCGCTCCAACCCCCAGTGACCCAGTTCCCCATTCATCCCGGGCGGGGTCACAGACCCGTGGCACGGGGATCGATTCCCCCAGCTATTCGAAATACGGAATTATTATTCTGTGTCTAAATATAGCGCAATTTACCCGGTGCTGGATTTCTCCTCGCTCTCCCCCATAAAAATTCCTCGATCGCAAGATTTTGTTTTCTGCAAATCTATGCAAGTTTGTGAATTTTGTGTGAATGCAATACACAAATATCTTAACATAATATAAATAGGATATTCGTATTATTCCACTATAACCTAAGTATGCATTGCCGTTACTACGCTTAAATAATATTGTTTGGGGTTTATTCTCTATATAATATTTTTGGCTTGAAATAGTAGACAGTTGTGCAGTGACCACGTATAGAATTTTGAGAGATTGGTCGATTCCTGCAAACTAATAATATGTATTTTCGTGGAAAGCAACCACTTTGTGGTTTGACATATTTAATGAAATAACCACGAAATTTATTTTTATTTTTAGCACTGACCGATT